>JAZHYW010045860.1:0-125002 GCA_037355805.1 Ixodes ricinus
TTTTTTTTTAATTCAGCGAACGTCAGCTAGTGGCACAATACTGGTGTGTAAAAGCCGGACCCCATCAGCAAATATGCGACGAAGACGTGGCCAAACTCAATCCACTAAGCAGCCCATCCTTACTCCGTAAACAGCGCGTCTGTGGCGCTCTCGGTATCGAGTCGAACGCGAAGGCAGAGTACGAGTGTTCAAAGGTTCTTGATAAAATGACATAAATCTTTCCCAAGGGGAGGGAGACAAATAGTCCGTCCCTATTTCTGAATTTATCTCCTTTTTTTATGCTAGCTAGATATGCATACGAATATCATATCGGCCACATTTTGCTGGAGTGTTCTTCATTTGAAATCGAAACCACTCTTCTTACACAAGTGCTTAGACATTGGTTTCCTCAGCCTATAGACAAAAACATTCGTTATTGCCCTCAGCAAGTGACTCATTCAAAAGTCTGCTGAGTTTTTTCAACAGCGCCGGAGTGATTCGAATGGCTCTCACTTCGATCAGAAGTGAGAGCCCATCACACAGAACCACAAGCAAACCGCGATTGCGTTGTCATCACCGTCATCCTTCTGTAGCAAGCAGGCTACTATTCTTCGTTTCACGTTATGTGCGAGCCAAGTCAAAGCTAGAAGCGCGAGCCCAATGCTCTGAGCGTTCCGGCTTCGCACGTGCGCTCGTGCACTACAGGCGCTGTTACAAGCAGCATGCTCGCGCTTCTAGCGTCGGCTTCGCTCGCACATAAGGTGAAACGACCTATAATGAAAAACAAGGTGCGCGGTCAAGGTCGAAGTCAAAAATGTTGTAAGTGTTTATACGGCGTGCAAGTGGGGGTACCAAAACGTGTCTTCCGCGCTTACGAACGTTATCATGACCCATCGAAAAGAAGTAAATACAAAGAATGGAACAACAATCAGCGGGAAACATAAAGGGCGCGCACAGAACGCGCGAAGACGAGACAGAAAAGCGCGCGCCGTCATTGGTCGAAACGAGGTGTAAATAGCGGTACGTCAGCGCGTCTGAGGGGTAAACAAACACACGAGGTGCGCAAAGAGCTGACTAAGCTTGTTATTTTTAAAACATGGAAAACTATTGAACCCGGCTCGCAGCGTTCCTGTAGACTTTTTCCAAGCACGTCGCCGTGCTGTTCTGGGGCACGTATACCGTCGGTTCACCCAAACAGCTTTTACTTTCCCACGCTCTTTAGAGCCTGACATTGCACAAATTGGGCAGTCAAACCTTTTTGTCAGATGAGCCGGCGATGTCCAGTTTTTCTGACAAGCTGTGTTCCCCGCCTATAAAAAAAAAAAAAACTTTGTCTCATCCTACGATGAACTAAAGGCCAAAGCCACGGGCCACCAGGTCCAATCATGTTCCACGCTAAACTATGACACGCTTAGCATTGATTAGGATTGGAGGAAAAATGCTCCGAATCCAAAAAAACGCTGCGTCATGTTTATAGCTTCGACACTGCAAAGAGCCAGTACGTCGTGGCTTTCTTTGCAATGTAAAATTGTTGAGTCACTCATTGCTCGATCCGAACCACTGTCCGCCCATTCCCATCAGTGATCCGAGAAGCGGGCACCGATACGTGCATCGAAGCGAAATACCACGCAATGTCTAAGCGGCTCGTGATTGGATCTGGCGGTTCGTAGCTTCTGCCTTTAGTCCATCATAGGGTGAGACGAAGTATAGATGTGTTGACGAGCTGTTTACCAGTCCTCCCATCTTGCATTTCCCACCAGGCCCTGTTTCAAAATGATTCTTCTTTTGTAACAAAAACGAAGTTAAGAACCTGCCTCTATTCACCTCAAAGACTATGTTTGATGTTCACTGGAGGCGTCCTCACTGGCTCTGTCTGCTTGAAGAAATTACCGGATATCAAGGGAAGCTGAAGGAGCGAAGACGACCTTTGTTGCCCTTCCCTTCGAGATTAGTTTGCTCGCTTCTCCTTGCCAACGTCGTCTTTAATTTCACTAGAAAAACGATAAACAGTAGGGAGTTCTTGTAGACGGTTTTTGCGCTCGATAACGATACCCGATAACGATACTATGCATGCGCAAAGACGACAGAGGAGTATCGGGTATCCTTATAGGAATTATCGGAACGATACACAAAAACTCCCTAGTTTCTTAGACGCGTAAACAGGAAGTATAAGCACTTACTTTGTCCCCCAATACGCTCGTTTGTGATTAGTGCTTTTGTGTTTCAAGCTTGGCTAAGCTTTTGTGTTTCAAGCTTGAGGCAAGCTGTAGGTACAAAGTTTGACCTTGCCAAGTGTAGGGAAAGGTTCACGGTTTGGTTTTTCGTTTTACGTCCTTTGTTGACTCGTTGTGACCTGTTCTTTTGTGTTACGGGTTACGTGTGCAGTCTGTCGGTTTTGGTTTTAAGGAACCTTGTCACATCTGCGTCGACTGCGTTGCGCTGCGTTGCGTCGCGCTGCGCAGCGCCTCCCCATTGGCTCGACGCAAGGGTCGCCATAGCAACAACTCATCGTGACGCAGCCGAACGCAGTCAAACGCAGATGTGTGAAGGCTTCTTTAGGGTACACTGTGTAGTGGGCGAGGAGGCGGTTTAAATTTGTTGAGGAGGCATGGGCGTGTATATAATGCCATGTTTGTTGAATAAGCTTTAGAGCTGTGTTTGAGACTTCGTTGTTCTGTCCGTTTTATTGTTAGTCCTGTCTCGGATTTACTATGGATGGTTATCATGCATCTGAGCCGACTGCGCTTCGTCGGGCAGCGCATCGCATCCCCATCGGCTCGTCGCAAGGGTCGCCATGGCAACGCGTGTTCGCACCTCGGCGCAAGCGGACGCAGCGCAGTCAAACGCTAATGTCTGACTCGGGCTTAATTTCTAAGGAGAGATAGAACGGGAAATATAGTTTACACGTTTTTGACCCGGCTTCGCTAATGGCTTGCTGTCTCCTGCTCGACAAGGACATGACTCCGACGCAGAATTATTGGTCCCTTGTCGGAGCGCAGGAATAAACTGCTACTGGAAATATGAGTTCCCTTCATCGCTGCTTATTTTCTTGTTGGGCCCGAAGCCAGCATTTCAAATCTGCGACTAAGACAGTGTAAAGATAAAATGGTACTCCGCAAAATCAATCTGCAATTTATAAGCAGCGATATCAGAAATGTCTATCGGACCTCCATCTCTCTCCAGTCCTTTTCGACGCAGATATCGTGTTTCTTCACCCTCAGCTCCAAGCTACCCAGGGGCCAGGCGGGCCCAGCAACCTCCCTAACCGCAGCCCCCCCCCCCCCCCGCGGCCAAATTCTCCTTCTTTTTCTCCTTTTCTCTCTTCTGTCGCTTTGTACATTGGACAGAGCAGCAAGACACGTCAAACGGCCCTTCCCTCTGTCGTCCGAGACACTCTTTCCTCTTTTACTACCCTTGAAAACGGGTCCCGACTCCCGACTCCCGTCGCCTCCCTCCGTCGGGAACATCCGGCGGCCTGTCTTTCGTGAGAATCGCGTAGTCTGCGGCTGCTACCACAGTTGCTGCAGCGTGCCAGTGCCGGTCGGAAAGTTGTGTTGTCCGTCCTCGTCTCTGTATCTTTCTTTTGTTATATCTTCTTTTCGCTAGCATGCTCTGAAGTAACCAGCATTACCGTGACCGGTGTCGACATTCCTATTGGGAGTAGTACGAATTCCATGCAAGATAGCGCAAATGTCATAATAACAAACTGTCTTCTTGTGTCACTTTTTTCCGTTAATTCATCAAACTACTTCTAGTCACACACGTATTGGTATTATTTTTATTTACAGGATATTCTCGGATGTTTGTTGTGTGTATGGAAGCGCCATGCCGAAACCAAACAAGATCTACAATAAATGCGCGTTCAGACAAAAGCGAGAAACATGACAAACAAATATGCCTTCGTAATCATAGTTGAACTGGTTGACCGAGCAGCCCGACAGGCTAGACTATCAACGGTTGAGCACAGCACAGAGATGGGAAACGAGCACATGAGGACCCCGTCATAAAACATTCTCCTTTCCCCCTTTTGTATACTTATAAACTACTAAAGAAAAGAGACTGAGAAGCTTCTGTGTACATTACGAAGTATATTCTTGTTTATCCTGGAGCAACGAATTGAATATATGGTGTACCTAAGACTGTGGGTTAGAATTGTGTACCTAAGACTTTGGGTTGAATTCACGGATACTTGTTGTCATCAGATTTATTTGTTTTGTTCCATCATAAAAGCGGGAATGCCGCCAAGTTGTAAGGAGCACCTGACAACTACGTTCAGTGCGTCTTCAAGATCGAACGGCCGCCTGATCGTTCGAACTGTCGTCTGCTCTTTCAAACGTTTCTGCTTGTCGTCTGCTCTTTTAGACGACACCGGCCCGTAGACCAAATGTTTGCCCGGTACTTGCGATAAGAAGTGAGCGCAGGCCTCAAAAGACTTAAATTTGAAGATTGGTAAGCAGGCTCGATGTAAACAGTGGATACAAGGAGATGTTGATCATTGTTACCAGTGACCATCACCGACTTGTTATGCCTCATTCACTTGGTCCGATTCGGCTTGTGATTTTCAGTATCGACGTCGATCATCTCAGCTAAGGTTCACTCGGGCTTTTGAAGCCCGAGCGACGTTGTGACTGAAAATTGCGAGCGAAATCTCATCATGCGAATCAGGCTTTCGCGTACATTCTGCGGCGTCCACGCGGAATGAATCGCCGCATGTCACATTATTCACGCGAAGTTTTGCGGTGTAGCGAGCCTCGGTAATTTCGCTGAGAACGCTCAAGTAGTCAGGCATTGCCAGGAAGACGTAGAATCAACAATTCGAACGCGAAAAAGGGTAGGGGACCCGCACCGACGCCGACAACATCGCATTTCAATGGTTTGTTTCAAGTTTCCGCTTCAAGTTTCCGAGACCATTATATTAGCGAACACCGCCCCGTCGGACTTCAGCAAATGATTGGCTCTTTGTCCAATATATGTTTAGTCGAACGCGCCTGGCCGGAGCGGCTTAGTGGGCCGTGGACTTTTGACGAAGACCGTTCATACAAGGAAAAACAGCGCAAGAGGACACAGGGAAAGCAAGTAGAGGACACAGACAGCGCTGTGCACGTGTCGCTGTTCTACGTGTCTGTGTGTCCTTTTGCGCCGTGGTTCCTTTTATGTTTAGTCGAACGGAGCTTTGGATGCGTAGGAGTTTAACGAAATGCGAAAACATGCCGCCCACAGGTATCGACATAGGTGTAGCGTGCCCAGTACGTTCAGCACATTGCGCTATTGCACTTATATTTGGCGACAGGTGAAGACCGCAGTGCAAGTTCTGCCTGCAGCGCGAGGTTTCTAGCCTCCGGGTCACCACTGCGCATCCGACACCTGGAGCTGGTAGCGTTTTCTGTGCCTCGACTCTCGAGGCATGCGTATTCCGCGCGCCCCGGGAACTTCGTCTTTTATTGATTTGGTATGCATGTTGTTCTCGTGGACCTGCGTCACCAGAAAAGCACAAGCCTGCAAGCGCAGCGAATGCTCGGCAGAAGGGAGCGAGTGCGTGCTGGGGGCTTCGAACTGCAGTCTTAACCAGGTTAAGAATGCAGTAAGTTCTACCTTTTGCGTGAGCCTACTACAGTATAATTAGGGTTCCGCGTTTTCGAATAAATCCGATAAAATCCGAAGAATACTTGCCGTTTAAAATTTTGCCGATTCGGATTTATAAGAAAAACTCCGAATATTTGGGGCTGCCAGACGTAATAACGCCGACAGGTCTTTATATTTGACCGGGATTTTCAACGAGCTTTACGTTTGTCATCTTTTCTAGTTGCAACTTATGAACTTATCCCGTTATCATAAAAACAAGGTAGCTTCTCTTACGACCACAGTCGAAGTCTCGCATATGAAAAGGCTGATTTACTAAATTCGCAAACTGCTGTTTTCTAAATTGAATTCGCACCACCGAAGAAGCCGACAAACTCCGAATTCTGTGTACCATAAAAGAAAGCTCCGAAAAACACCCCAAATTCATTGTAAAAAATAAACTCCGAAAAACACGCTCCGACTCTATTCAAAAATGAACTCCGAAGACACAGTACACTACCTATAAGGGGTATTCACTGGACGCCATATTTTAGGGCGATGTTCAGGGCGCATGCTCAGAACGAGCTTACATTAATAGCTCTGCTGAGATCGGAAATCTTGATGGTTTGGAATGCACGCTGCAAAAGAACTGTGGAAGCTCGCCGTCAGCACGCGCTCAGCAACCACGCACACAGATATGGCTACCAGCGAATACTCCATAATACGAGTCTATAGTGCGCAGCCAAAGCCCGGCGTAAAACAACGAGCGCGAGGCGCGCGTGGTCGCGCGCCTCGCCTCGGTTTAAAGCCGAGAAAAGGGGAGTCGACCGCCATCGTTAGCTATCTCGACAGCATTTCGCTCAAAGTAGGTTGAGCGACACGAACACGCTCAGAAGTAAACATATTGCTTTGAGGTGAATGATCGAATGAGTGGTTTAATTAATGATGAGGTGTACTGTCACCAACGGGTTCGAATACAACACAGATTTCATTGTTCCGGCAAGCTGCAGGTCGCCTCTTTAAAAGGTTTTTCAGGGGAGGCACTTACTTTTTTTAATTTATTTGTTTAATTGAAATACCCTCAGGGCCACTGGCATTACAGAGGTGAGGGGGTTAGAAGAGAACATAACAAAAATATAAGGCAGCTGTACACTTTCGAGCTCAGTCTGAACTGTATAGATTATTGACGGCAGTTTTAAACATATGGTAAGTGGCAATTGTGGCAATAGATGCGGGAAGGTGGTTCCAGTCCACTGAAATTTTGGGAATGAATGACTCTTGTTTTGGAATGTCTACTTTATATATATATGATGAATGCGTGACAAAATATTAGACGGGTGATTCAGCAGTCGGTTGTGAAGTATTGCATTATTATGGTATCTATTATGAAAGCGACATTAACGCGCTATTTTACGACGTAAAGTAAGGTAGGCAACGATAGGCTGGTTTTCATGGAGCTCACGCTTGCCGTGCGATAATAATTAGTACGATAAAACACGCAGAGCAATTTTGTACTGATCGAACGACGGTTTAGCAAGCGAAACCTCGACCACGACGTTTCATCGAATGACACTTTAGCGAATGGCGGCGTTCATTTGAGCGAATAGATAAAATGGAGGCCGCCGGCGTCCTGTTTTCGAGCTTGCCGAACCTTTGGCGATGCACGCTCGAGCTTGAGATCATATTAATTTTCCCCAAACGATAGCAAGGCACCCCTTGCTATCCTTCTCAACAGACCCCGTAGCGCGATCTGTTTGGAAGCCCAGATTGCCGCCACTACAGCCTATTCGCTAAAACGTCATTCACCTAAACGTCAATTCGCGTATGTGATCTCTATTCGCTAAAATGTAATTCGCTAAAACGTTATTCGCTCATATATTGTGGACCCGTATTAACGTTCGTGAAAATGTTTCACAAAAATCGTTCACGCAGGTTCGTGTCTGTCCGTCCCTTTTGCCCCCTCGGCAAACGGTCGTTTGCAACAAAAGCGTCTTCTTTTTTTTTCGTAGAAAAAGGCGTGCACAACAAAAGTAAAAAAAAAAAAGACAGGCGGGGGCCCTCCACAATCAACGCGGACAACCAGGCGGAGTCAAGAAGCCGCTCGCTCTCCACAGCATGCGCGCATGATAAAGAAAACGTGAAACGAAACGAAAAAAATAAACAACAAAAAACTGGACAATAAAACGAAAAGCCAGAGGGAACAAGCTAAACAAACAAAATGACAGGGCACGGTACGTAGCCCAGCCAACCCCCCCCCCCCCCACCACACACACACACACACACGCGCACGCACACACACTGACACACGCATCCAGCGCCGCTGCAAGAGAACTTGGAGGATGGGAGCCGGAGACAGTGGCGCCGTTAGCGGTGACTCGGTGAAGGGCTGTGAAGGCTGTGAACTTGGAGGATGGCCGAGAGCCGGAGACAGTGGCGCCGTTAGCGGTGACTCGGTGAAGGGCCGTGAAGTCGAGATGGGCTCGGCGAATTCACTCGTGAGCTCGCTCACTCACTCAAACCACGTGAAGGCGAACGACTTCATGAACGGGATCAGTTCACGGACGTGAGGGAACGACTTGCTGAACTCGATGAGCTCGTGATGGGACGGTGAGCGACTTTGTGAATTCAGAGTTGGCGGTGATGTGATGGGGAATGCTTCATGAACTCTGTCGCATTCGTGATGTGACGGTGAAGTACTTCGTGAACTTGACGGATTCGTGAAGTGACGGTGAATGACTTTTTGAGTTCAGAGACTGCGGTAACGTGATGGGGATGAGTTTGTTATCCGGTTGTACTCCGTGATGTGAATGGTCGTGATTTTTGGACGTCGGTGTACTCGGTGATGTGAACGGCCGTGACTTTTGGACTTCGGTGTACTTTGTGATGTGAACGGCCGTGACTTTTGGACGTCGGTGTACTCTGTGATGTGAAACGCTGTGACTTTTGGACGTCGATGTACTTTGTGATGTGAAAGGCTGTGACTTTTAGATGTTGATGTAATTAGTGATGTGATGGTGAGTGAGTGGGTTCCAAAATGCCGACCTATGCTCGTGGCTGCATGCGGCTCGCGCTTCCGAACCGTGGCAGATCGGTCGGCTGGTCGCCGGTATTTTCGCGGGAGGAGGACGTGTGGACCAGAGCACTGCACGGGCCCGGGCCAGCCCGAAAGCCCGAGCCGGGCCGGGCGAGCGGCCGAGCTCGGGCCGCGTAGCACGCATTTTTTCGGGCCCGGGCCGGACTCGGGCTTGGAACAAAACCTGTTTTGGGTCCGGGCCGTGCCTGGGCTGTCGTGTGCCGCAAATTCTAAATTGTTGATAACAAAAAAGTGTGCTCATTGATCTTTTAGGTTCTATGAACACAAACAAGCGAAGTGCAAAGTCACTACGGCGCCTTTAAAAAAACAAAATAAAAAGAGACGTCTTGCACTTGGAAGGCTTTCAAGTGGATTAAAGGAAACGTTTTGACTCCACCAGCATGCTGGGAGAGTGCCCGGTTTTGTTGTTTAGACAGTTCTTAGATTGAAACCTGCAAACTTTTTTCGGGCTCATGTTTATAATCTGTCGGGCTCGGGCCGGGTAGTGCCCTCCACCCGGCCGGCTGAGGCCGGGCCTAGAGAATTCCCGCCCGTGCAGCGCTCTACTTGGACGGCTTCTAACCGGTCATGCTGCTTCTCGGTTTCCCAAAGAAATCGAGGGGGTGTATTAATTTCTTCGTACACCCGAGCTGCTTCGGGGGATGTATTTTCAGGCTCTTTGGAGAAGTCATTTTAGCGGTCATTTTAGCGCGAGCTCGTCAAGTGGCCTCAAGCAACAGTGAGGGTATTCGGAGTTGTTGCGTGATGACGTGACCGTTTGCAAAGCCTGCCTGCACGGCCCAGTCGAAGAGATATCAACCGGGGCAGTGGAGGCTCAGGGAGTGCAACTTAAATTTCCACTGCTTGTATCCCGTCCGAGTTGATCCTCGGTTGTTCGCTGGGGCGGGCCGCGTCGGTTTGGCGCAGGAACCATCCATTTATTTTCCCCTTACCCGGACGCTACTTTGCCCACTGGCGTTGAATCTGTCTTCCGGATTTCCAACGACCCATTACCGAGACGAAACCGCGAGGCCTATACCTCTTTTGCAGCGTAGATGGCGAAGCGGTGGACGGACGCCTGTGGTGCAATCTAGCTGGTCACGCGGCGGCTCGACGGCTTCGTCGCTCCCGCACCGAACCGTAGCCCAACTTCCGGGCTGCGTCGTGCTGACCAGCTTTGAAGGTTATAGCTCCCAGTCGCGCTAACAGGCAACCCACGGTGGCGATTCCTGCGTAGCGAATCCTACTGTCGTTTTTAGTGTCGAGCACGATGTAACCGTGCTCCCGAAATAATTGCTCTTTTAGCGTGTCTCCCCCGGTCTTTCTTGGGGGGACCAACACCTCCTGGATTCGGACTCGCACGTCAGCATTGGGCATGGCATTGATTGGACACGGGTCCTAGCCGAACGCTCAGGCAGCACTCGTGCCCAGTGTGTGTCCCGCGCTCGCCTCTTGTAGGGGACGAGGGAAATTCACGGGGCCTTCTGCGTAGCTGAGGCGACGCGTCGGGCGTGGGCGCCTGGGGAGCGTGCGCTGGCCCTGAGCCACAGGGACCGCCCATTGTTCTCGCGTGAGTTGCGCAAATCCCACTGAGGGGGAGGGCCCGCGGCCGTAAGTTACGCGGTGCTGCGCAATGGTGTCTCCGAGTCGTGGCCTGCGTCGCCGTGCCCAATCGCCTCCGCTGTTCAGTTTACGAAAGTCTTACGGCGCTACCTGGAACTCCCGCGTGGTCCCTCTTTGTCCGCGCCGATTTGGCGCCGTTCTCTTTGTGCCTTGTTTTCGATCCGGTGCCGCCCGGTGTAGGTCGCGACCGAAGAAGCGTCGGGTTTGTTCGGGCTGTCCGCAGGCGCGGATGGCGCGAGCGCGGAGACCGAGCTGCCCTTGGCACGCCATTTCCGGCGTCTTGCGGTGCCCGGCCGACGGGGTCGCCCCGCCGTGGCGCGGAAATCGGACACAGCCGTATTTCAGAGGCGCTGGTGCACTCGGCTACTTTATATCTTTAAATTAAGCGCACCCTGCTGGTATCTGTCTGAACGTGTGCAGAAGATGGTGCTAACGGGAAAGAAAGAAAAAATGACCGATAGACGAGCGTGTCGGTCCGTCCTCCTTTTCTTGTTTCTCAGCACGAGTCCCCTTCGCTCGTTTACAGAAGTCGCGCGTTATTTCGGGGCCGCCCGGGACTCAAAGACTCGTCCCGAGCATTTAAGTTATGGTCGCGATAGCTTAGCAAATGGCGCAGATAGTGCGGCCCGTTGTTTTCCCTATGACAGCGGCTCCGACTATGCCGACACGACACAGCCCACTGCTGAAATCCGGTCTATGTACGTGCACAGCCGCACCCAATAACAGTACGGTGGATGAAACGGCGTCAGTGAATATCACGTATGTAGCCCGCTGAACCCTTTCCAAAAGTTGCGTTTCCAGAAGGTCTCGGACAACTCAGTGCGGCGAAGAGCCATGGCAGTGAAAGATATGCGAAGTTCGAAAGCAGCTGGCGGTGCTAAAAATTACAAGACAAAACGCTCTCAGACTCGTCACCTTGACATTACGAGGCTCACAATGCCCCCGCACACGCGCGTTTCCAGACATAGCGGTCGCGGTTTCATTTCGCGTTCACCGGCCCTTGGTTTTCGGGGCCTCGGTTCGTTGGTACACCAAAGGCGGTGCTGTTGGCCGCAGTTTGTCCAGCTGTCTCGTGCGCAGAATGTGTACTGCGCCAGGAAGGCGTCCTTCCGTCCCCTCCCGAAGAGCGCCACCGGACAGGAACCCCTCGAGTTCGGCCGCGGTCAGCGCGTGACAAAGGACGGCGCCCCGGCATCCTGTGGGCGCTTTCACCGGTCCGTCGTTTGAGTCCGTCTGGCGCCAGGGCGGCGTGCCCCGCTGCCGCCTGCTCCGGTACCGCCTCGTCGGGCACGCTTCGGGGCAGCAGATGCGCGGGGACTCCACGGGAACATCCAACATATGCTGGATCCGTTGGCCGCCACCTTCCGACCGGCTTGAACATCAAGTCCCAAACGCGGCCTAACAAACTCAAAACGCGATGAGCTTTCTTTTTATTTTTTTTGGTTGTGTGTGTGTGGGGGGGGGGGGGAGGAGGAGGAGGAGGAGGAGGAGAGGACCAAGAGCAGTGTTTCCTCAGAGCGTACGAGTACCATCGGAAGTGTATGGGCCAGGGAGGACAATCCGGAGACATCTATCCGTCTCGTATTCATTCGGAAAAAGTAACCTATTACAATTGCTTTTACTCTTGGCTAAAAAGTATTCAATTAGATTACTTGAGATGAAAAGTAATTGACCGTCGCTCGAAAGAGTAACTTTTACTTTTCCGATTACTTCACATTTTGAAAACACGGATTTTCCTGTCGGTTTGAAAGCAGGCCTTTGTACTGTCCATTATTGGATTAGAATAGCCGAATTACAACCTCTTCTCAATCCAGGAATTTTGGTAGACCGGAAAGACGTCTTCGACGAAACGTCGCAAGGTTGATGAAACGAACGCCCTTTCGATGGAACGAAGTGTCGATGAAACGTCGCAGTGTCGACGAACCTAAGTTTCGATGAAACGTCGTTCGACGAACTGATTGCCACCGCTCATGCAGTGCTCGCTAGAGTGGGATCTCGGTGTTCACCTTTCGTAGTCTCCGTGAAACCAAATATATTGCGACGAACGAATATGACGGGACGAACTGGAAAAATGGGAATGCTTCGGTCAAAATGCTTTCGATTAGAAGAGATCTCAACGGCCTCGAAGTCGTACATCGAAGAAGTCTTCGTGCCCTTCCAGCGGGAAGTATGGGACCGAAGTAGCTTTGCCTTCCTGGGGTTACGGACTAGCGCGCTGCCCCTTTTCCTATATATCTTGGCCTTTTTCTCACCCCGCGCTGGTTTCTGACATTTTGGGGCGAATGATCGCATTTCCTAAGGATTGTAGTATTTCTTTAAAAATAACCTACTCGGGCGAGTCTTCCAGGTTGCGAGTTATCGCAGTTGCCGACATTCCCCATTCGACGTCTTCACGAGAAGCTGCGCCCTTTGCTGCCCAGGCCGTGCTCACGATCTACTCGGGTGGATTTGCGAACACGTACTGCCGTTCCTGGTAAGCGGCGAGAAACCAGAATGGCTCACTGCGGGCGGTTCAACGAGGCGTTTGCCAGCAACGTGTGGACGCGTTTGCGCGGTGAGGCGTTGTTCGTGGCTCGTTCACCCGCTGGTTAAACACGAAACTCGGCGCCCCGCACGTTGCTCGGAGAAAGAATGAGCGGGCGCTCCCGTGGGAAGCCCACGGCACGTCCCATCTGTGCGCTCTCGTTCGAAACGGGAGCACGAGACGCGCCGCGCCGCGACCGACCACGCCTGGCTGAACCACGGTCGGAGCCGGCCGGTTCCAACGGTTATCTCGCCGAGCGTCGCGTGCTTCGAGCCTTCGGACGCGCCGCTCATCGCCGTTTTGTAAAGGACGGAGCGTTATACCCGCTCATTAGCGTGCGCGCTCCTTCGATCTGCGTCGGAGAGCAGCGACATTGCGGGATTACAACTCGCCATTGCTCCCGTCCCGCGTGAAAACGGCGCCTAACGGCGGGCGTATTAACTTGGTTCGGAGTCTTTTCTGTTTTCGAGAGCGGCTGGGAGAAGTTTCTGCGCATGCGCGAGCAGCTGGCGCACGCGTGAAGTATGGCCCGCTATAAGTAGGAGTCGAGATTTTCCGCGCTTGTCGTTCGTCAGAATCGGCGGACATTTATGGGCACCTATTTTTTCTTTTTTTTTAACCAAGTTTGGTTTTAATCGGTATTGATTTCATACAGCATCGTATATCCTCGTCGATTTTGGGCACTTTTCGTCGCGAAGCATTATCGTTGACGTGCATTGAAATGATCGGACAAGCGCAGCACGGACACAAACATATTTCACGATACTATTGGATTAGAAACC
Source organism: Ixodes ricinus (assembly GCA_037355805.1). Lineage (NCBI taxonomy): Eukaryota > Metazoa > Arthropoda > Arachnida > Ixodida > Ixodidae > Ixodes > Ixodes ricinus. The sequence continues at coordinate 13,541 of JAZHYW010045860.1, forward strand.
GGTATGGCCAACGCGCTTTTTACGAACAAGCGCTCGCGACTGCGCCCTGCCAATGCCCCCGCGGCGGCGTGGCGTCAGGGCCGGGTGTATCGATAGAAAGTACAGGAATCTAGCTAAGCGCGTGCTCAACATATATGCTTCGAAGTGACGGCACGGTCGAGCTCCCGTTTGCAAAGCGTAGCTCTAGAATACGATCTACTAAAATTGCATACTTACGCATGCACGTACTGGAGCGAGACAAAGGGCAGCGCTCTTTTTTGTCCAGCAGCTGGAAGAAAGCGCCCTTCGACGAAGAAGCAGCTCGAGCGCCGCGTTAGAAGAGAGGCCAGTCAACACGGCTTCATAATGACACGCACGCTCTCGTGGAGCGAGGAAAACTCCGCAGCCTCTTTACCATTGCAGCGTCGTTCAAAACCGTGAGAGCTTCCGGACCAAAAAGATCATCGCTGAACCGCAGACATCCAAAGACTATGCTTCGACTCGGTCCCGAAGAAGGAAAGCTGAAAGAGTCCAAAGTTGATTCCGAATTTCGGTATTTTCCGGTATATGCTGAATTCCTAAGATTTATCGGCCAATACGCCAATACGCCATCGTGCTATACGGACGGGCACCGCCTTATATGCCGAGTGGCTTTTCAACGTACGCAGTTGCGGCCCGCTCACAATGCCTGTCTGGAATGATCGCTGAACGGGATATTTCTGAACCAAAGGACGACGAGAGCAGCTTTCGCCGCAGCTAATTTCCCACGTTCCCGTTTCCTATAGAAATCACGCGCGTGCCTCCGATGAGAGGAGAGCTCGCGCATATGCGGGACTCATCTCGGGAAAGGCCCGCCATGTGCGCTTTCAAAAGTTCAGACTCGAGAGCGCAGCTGGGCAAAATAATAGGTTTGCACGCTCATTCGCGCGAGGCATGCACTTTTCCGAATCGACGGGGCTCGTGCCTTGACAGTGCTGCGCAGAACTCTCTATGAGAGGTGAACAACGTAGGATCCTCTCCCAGCAATCGAGTGGAGGGGCCATTCGCTCCTGACGCCTTGATTGGATGTCCCGAATGCTCGATGCGCTCGGGGACAATCGGTTCGCCGCTTTCTGAGCAGTACTCTGCGCATTCGCCTCTCGATAGACTGCCCGACTCTTTCGAAATGGACCGGTGCACTCCCCGAGACGCCATATACACGTTGACCAAACACTGCGGCCGACTGAATTTCTTTGACGCCTCGTGCCAGTGGAGGTGACCAAGTAACGATTACTTGGCAATCTCATAGCGTCCGTGGTCTCTAGCTGCGTGTGGTATACAATCGAGTGCGCAGAATGCGCCGTCAAATTGCGCCTTTATTGAGTATTTGAGATTACCGTCTATATAGGCGAAATGAAATATCGGCCGCCTGGGTAGAGCATGTAATGCGGTAAGTTGACGGGGGCCCATGCCTCAGAATGGGCTCCTGTCGCTCTCGTGCAGGGGGCCCGACTGCCGTGGGCTACGAGCTCACAGCCTTGGCCTATCCTGCGTTCTTTTAGATGCCCCTTCACCCGCGCTCTAAGTGCGAGAGCCACACATACCGTAAAACCTAGCATTGCGTCTGACCATGGCCTCCTCTATATTCACAAAGCCTGGCAGTTCGACGGCGGAGCCATGGAGCGCCCGGTCGCATATTTGGAGCGCGAGGATCTGGTAGCACAGAGCATTTCTCGGGGAGTCTGGTCGTGAGCGCACAGCGTTTGCAGCGGCGAGTACCCGAAACGTGGTTTTCAAACCCGACGAGAAAAGAAGCGGTAGCGCGAGGAACACGAGGAGCATGAGCGGACATTCCATCGCTCGGGACGAGTGTGTTCCGGCGTCTCGCCGCAGCGGGGCGCCCGTCACGTGGCTCTCCTCTCCCATCCGTTGTCTGCCGCTCTACCTTTTCACTTTCGGCGGCCGCGTCTCGTGGCGATCTGCCGAGGCTTTGTCAGTATAGAGGCTATGGTCTGACACTCCTATTCAATACGCCGCCGCGCGCGATGTACCGAGCCGTGTCTCGAGTATATGATCCTCGAAGAAGAAGGATAGCTGAACGCATACGAGAGTATAGGCGCATGCCAAATCACGGGGCTGCGTATGGCATATTTGAGCGTGCAGGGAGCGTGCGTTGACAAGATAGCCGTCATTGCTCGAGATCGTTGGAAACAAGCCCCAGGTGTACGAAGGGCTCACCGAGCACGAATATAGCTGTTATATTCTCAGGTGCCGAACAAGGCGAGAGACGTCCCAGAACGAAGAACCAACAGTCAGTGACTGGCAGCTCGCCTGGTGAGTCTTATGCTCGAGCTATGAAGACACGATTGAAACGGGACTCGCATACCCGCTGAAGCCAGCTGCCGTAACTGGAAGACCGCGACGCTCACGCAGCCGAGGCGAAGGAGGGGGCGGTTCCCTGCGGAGACCCGCCGCGGGACATGTCTGTTCGCTGAGCAGTTCTCTCTGATGACGCTCTCCCCCGCCGAGTTGTCTCTTTTAGGGGCGAAGCTCCTTAGGGGGAGCTCCTAGGGGCTAGCCATGTCCGTATGTCCGGCGTCCGTGCTCGGCGTCCTGCTCGTCAGCTCACGTGCTCACGTGAGCTCGTGAGCACGAGCACGTGCTCACATGCTCGTGTAGGGCAAAAAAAAAAGATAAAAAAACGCTGAATGAATAAAAATGTTTGCGCAGTTGACAGGATTTGAACCTGTGCGGGGAGACCCCAATGGATCTCTAATCCATCGCCTTATAACCACTCGGCCACGACTGCGGGACGAGTGGGGGCTCCGGAGATGTGGTAGTAACTCAAGAGCTGGGGATGTCATGGATGAAACGTTGCATGTAGCCGTTCAACGTCTATACAGGAGAGGGCGCTGCGGTCAAATGCGTATATAATCGCGTTAAACTTTGCATGCATTGGCTCAACGTTTATGACGAGGGCGCTGCGTTCAGATGTTATATAATCGCGTTAAACTTTGCATGCATTGGTCAACGTTTATAGACGAGAGGCTACAATCGATGCGTATATAACCACGGTTCCATGCCACACATCTCTTTCTGACATGGATGAAAACGAACGAAAAGCTCGGCATGCTGCGGCTCAGCGTCTACGCAGACAAGCACCACCAGAGGCTTCGCCCCAATCAGCATCATTCACCACGTGGAGATGCTGTCAATTTTTTAGTCGCCTTATCACGTCGCATGAACAACCAACCATATACTCGCGTTATCGCGCTTAAATAAAGACGAAGAAAACGTTAATTTCGCGTTGCCTCTGTCAAGGGAACGAACTACACGAAACTACAGTCGCGGAAGAGTATCGGGACAGTCGCGGACTGCGGTTGCTTTTACTGAGTGGTTTGAGGATTGGACGTCACGTGAATCGGGAGCCGATTTTTAATTGGCGCAATATTCGCTGTAGCTGAGGAGGGGGGCTGCATTCGAGTAGCTTTTGCTCTCTGTGTTTTACCACTACTAGCTTTGCATATATGCATATATAGTAACTTTATATACCTCAATTTCCATGTTTCGATCGTGTGGGTTCGGCGAAACACACGGAAAACAGTTGAGTGCGAGGCACATATGCATCCCGAAAAGTATACTTCTAAATGCGTCATTGTTATGGATCTAATTGGAGTTTGCCCAGTTGTCTGCGCGTCTGCTATTCGTGTTATCGCGAGAGCGGCAGGTGGTTGAAGGTATTTAATTGTCCGGACTAAATGGTAAATGGCGGAAAAGATACCGACGCCTTCCTTCGTGTTTTTCTTCGTCGAAGTCCCCTGCGGCGTTCGCTTCTGCAGCGCCGCCTGGTGTTGCGCTCATGAGGTGTCGTCGGACGGATCGGAGTCATTGGTCGACGGACGCTCCCACGACGCTGTTTTGAGCGGTAGCGGCTCCACGAGGCGAATGCGCCGAGAAGACAAAGCGGGAGCTCAGGATGAATGACTGTCGAATCTCGAAGATCTGGAGCTCGGCCATGCATCGGCTCTCCCGGTTCTTTTCTCCGGGCCTGTGGGAGGAGGCGGAAGAGGATCCGGTAATCCGCAGCTGGCGCCCTCGTCCGAGGATCTGCCCTTATGGTGTGCTCTGGAAGGGAGCGTCCACGAGGCCCTGGCAGAGGCGGTCTTCTCGTCGACCTTGACTCTCTACTTGGCGGTGGTCCTTACACGCCCGTGATTTACAACGGTGGCGGCCTTCCTCGGCCCCGCCATTCGGTTCGCCCGGAGATGGACCGCAGCGAAGACTGCGAGCCGGCGGGGCCAATTGGGCGTCACGATGGCGTCACTGCAGTCGTCGCCTTGAACGGGCCAACGAGCTGTCGAGAATCGGCTACGCCACTTCCGTCTCCAGACGGTTCATCGAACCGATCGTTCGTGACGAGGAATGACGCGGACTCCTGGTTTTCCCTGTTTCCTAAAACCGCTGAAATCCGTTCTCTTGCTCGTCTCGCTGTTGCTGGCTCAGCCTGGAAAGGGCGATTCACACACTCGCGTGAGTACTAAGCCGAGTGCGACTGCAACGCTTACGACGACTGGTTGCTATAGCAACATCTGCGTCGGCTCCAACAAAATGGGGTAAAACTTTGTTGGAGCCGACGCAGCTGTTGCTTGACCCGCACGTCGCGAGCTGGACTCGACGCGAGCGTAGTGAACGGACAAAAATGGGCGCCGCCCGGCAGTTTCCGTGGCAACTTGCGCGCACGCTGTCACGTGGCGGCTTGGCATAGGTCCACCTCCCAGCGTCCTGGGCTGTTGTTATTAGAATCAGCGCGCGGCGACCGTTTTGCCGCTCGTGTCACTGATCGATGAAACGAAGGAGATGTAATTTTTTGCGTTGGCGCTTTCCCTCGGGCAGCCCTATTTGAATTCTCCGGTCCTGCGCAATTAGGTTGAGCCAGGGTACGTCGAGAATGGTCAACACCAAACGCCTAAGCGAGGATTTGTAGCCGTATGCGGCTACAACATTCTCGCTGCATGCTCTCCACGCGCGTGTCTTCGGTCCATATCGTCCGACTGCGGAGCGCGGGACGGGACCGCGAGGCTTTCTTGTTTCGAGGGGCGAGTCGGGCCCTGCCCGAATTTCGATTTGTGGAGCTGGTGCGTCGTTAATCAAGTCAGGGGGCCCCGACGCGCCGCAGCGTGCGGGGCAGGGACCAAGGTCGCCGCTGCGCCAGTAGTGCTTCCCGCTGCCAGCAGGACCGGGAATGCCTGGATTAGTCCCCGGCTTTGTGTGTCAGGGACCGGCGTTCGCCTCCTTCTTCTGCGCACACGGCGCGCTAAATGAAGAGCACTAATGCGACCACGCGGGACGCTGCACCGTTCGGCCGGAAAACGCGAGCGGCCTCGCTTCCTAATGGACGGCTTGACCCGACCGGGAGTCGCGGCAAGCCTCTCTCGGACAGAGACGAAACGGAGCGCATTTCTTCGTCGTATTCTGCGCCAACTGCACCCGGTGCGCACCATTTCGCGTGGACAAAGAGCGAGAGTCTTTCGGACAGTCCGTGTGGATTTTGAGCCGGTTGATTAGCGCTGGTGGGCCGCAGTTCATGGCCGACGGGCAGCTCTCTGACGTTCACGAAAGGTTTGTTCACTTTGCATTTCGGCGAGCGATACCGATAATTCTCTCGTTCGAGAAAGGCTTTCTTTTTACAAATAAGGCCTCGCTGCACTTAATCACCATATAAATAAATAATAATAAAAGACTACGCTTCCCGTAAGGTGCAACACAGCGAGAGGTGAGGTATGACGTCGGAGCCGTCAAGCTCTCATTTCGGAGCATATGGGCTGAATGAAGGGTAAAGATGTGAGCGCGCACCAGTCCGCATAGGCGTTTGGTATGTATAAACCCACTAACACACCGGACGAAAATTCCGTAGCGTTTTGGTAACAATGAGGGTGTATTAAGTATATAGAGAGCATTTCAGCTGTCTGCGTAAGAGGGGGGGGGGGTTCCTACCTCACTTTTATATAAATAGTCACACGTGCTGAACGAAAAGCGCCGAATAAACATGGACAAGGAAGTGGACAAGACGAAGTGCTCTCTCGAATGAAGGTTTATTGAAACACGCCATCCTTTTGGCTATTCGCTTAGAGAATAAAACTGTATCTGTCAGGTGCATTGACGGGGCACTAACGCACTTGCTTTCCCCTCGCTTTCTGATACAGAATTCATCGTGAAATTCGAAGGCAGTTTTATCCGCGTATCTCCCGAGAATAGTTGTTCACTCTACTTCTGGGTCCCATGGGCACCTATCCCAGCGCACTGCCAGATTGCCCGGCAGGGACTGTTTTACTCACCAAGCATGTAATCTTGCTCGCTCGTTATCTCGTTATCAGCGGCCCGTGGAATGTTTGTCGGAGTGCCGAAAATGGCCCGCGTCGATACGGAGCACGGTCGACGGCGCGAAACCGCAATGTGTCCCACGAAAACTATCGCTGTAATATCGCTGTCAAAAAATAAAAAAAAGTGTGTGTACAATTAAAGGTTTGCCTTGTTCGTCCGTGCCTTGTATAGCCCAGCGCGCATACATTATGAGACGACGTATAACGGCGCGAGGTTACGATTGCGGTTCCAAGTTTCGGTAGGCAACCCTTACGAGTTCGCATGCAGCAGAGGAGAACCTCGTTTTGCACCCAAGTCTTCCCCTGTGGTCGGGATAGTCGCCTTTTTTTCTCGCAACGACTGCTTCTTACACGGACAAGCAGCTTCCTAACGGGCGACGTGCCTGCAATCTGCGATATAGCCCAGGAAGTTTGTCAAGATGGCTCGCGGGGGACGCTCGACTAAGAGCGGCTGGTAATTCGAACGGTCGAGCTTTGACGCCTGTCCTTCGCGTTTCTGGGCATTCAGGCGCGTTCGGGTTAATTGCTCGAACCTGGTCGTATCATTTGCTCTTTCGTCGTATACTTTTTTCCCGCTTGTCACGGGTTCGGTATAAAACGCGAGGTTGGTTACGCCATCGTGCGCCGTGAGTGGCCGTCGGACAGGCGCATGCCAACGGACTCGGCGAAGCAGGAAGACGGGTCTGCGCATCTGGCGAGCGTGAAGCGTCCAGCGACGTCCCTTGGAGGCGGCCGGCCGCCAGAGGTTGTTGCCACGGCCGTTCTGACGGACGGACGTTTCGGTGCCCGCCCTTTCGCGTAATCCCCGCACGGCCCGTTGCTTCCCCGCAGCGTGCGTCGCGGGCTCCGGCACTCGCTTTCACGTTTCGTTTATGGACCCTCGCGTGTTTCCAACGGGGGCCGAATGTGCCGCTGCGAGGGGCGGCTTACATTGGGCGCGTCTGCAGCGTCGCGTTGCTGGGTTCCGCGTTCGCTCTGTGCACGACGGCCGACTCCCAAAACAAATGACTTTGAGGGGTCGCAGGGCCGCGAGAAAACAGAAAGCCGCCGCTCACCTCTCCGGCGACCTTTCGGAAAGTCCGTTCGAAACTTGGGTTGTACGATTGGGGAGTGGACCTGCCTGCGCACTTTCGTCTTCGGCCGGGTGCGCCATTGTTCGCCGGAGTATACGCGCGCTCCGCTCGTGGGTCCGGCTGTCGTTTCTTCCCGGGCAGAAAAACGATGGCTCTCACTTGGCTTCCTTCGATTGGAAGCGAGGCTCGTGGTACGAGCGACAGGCAGGGCTCCGGGAGAGGTCAGGAGCCATTGTTTTGCTCGCAGATGGACGCTCGGACGGGTCTAATAGAGCCGTCGATCCTGCCGTTCTTTTGACGGCGGTGAAAGAGGAACACTGGGCTTTTCTGGAAGGAGGACGACGGTTCACAGTTGCTTCGGGCTGCTAACTTTGGAGCTGGACGATCTTTTTGGGAAGGAGAAAAAGGAAAGCTTGTGGGCCGCGCATGAGCGAAGAGCACGAGCACTTTTAGAAAAGAAGGGTCTGTAGTCCTTCTTAAAGGCGGGAACGCTCTTTTAACCTACGTTCCTTCAGAAAGGGAGAACCTTTCGCCCTGGAAAGATCTCAATAAGGCTTAACGAGGACGCTACGTCTATTGTACGCGGCGAGAGGAGCAGCGAATAAAAGCGTAACACGAGCTTTCCGCGAACTCTATTTATTTCCGAAGCCAGCTTTCCCTCGCAGGAAAGGAACTTGCGTTTCGAAAGCAGTCATTCAGTCCTGTCGTCGTCAGCACTGCGATGTTAAACGGAGAGAACCGATACTGAGTTACTTCGCGCACTTTACGTCTTACCTTTGCTATTTCTCGAGCCACAATTCCTTCATCAACCGCACATCACGAAGGAGTGGTAAACCATCTGCGAACGCAAAAGCCGCTCTCAAAAGAACAAACTCGAAGCCTCTGTTGCACGGTAACCAGAAATCGCGTAGCGTGAAAGAAGATTAAATCGCTTACCACCAGATGGCAGGGTCAAGCAGAGTAATTGCAAGTAGCTAGGCTAGGTGGCGTTAGGTACCACCCAATTCATGTGCTATAAGAAATATCTTTTTTTTGCTCACACCACCATTGCGCTTCGGGCACTTTTATTATGCACGCATGTACATACATTACGCATGCCACAAGCATAAGCTGGACATATTCATTGAGCGCGTGCACATAGACTGCACATAGAAACATCAATACTACAGCACACTAACCCGATTACTACTTCCGAGCTCTGCGTTTCCGTCTTTTATACTGGTCGTTTTGAACGTACGGAATTTTTCGGTGACCGCCTAAGCAATAAAAATATTCCCGGCATGTTGATTTTTTTCAGCAATGTCATACCTCTGAGAGTATTTTGATCGGCTGAGGGGATGAATCCCTTAGTAAAAAGTAAACGCTCATGCCGTTGTTATTTGAAAGCCAATAAAACATGCCGCTCCACTGCATGTTCCAATCCATTTGTTTGCTTCCCCGCACGGCACGTCGTAGCCAGTTTTTCTATTGTAATATTTGGTTTTCCATTTGTGCTGTTCGCGTGTGGCTGCAATCGTCGTCTTGGATTAATCTCTGTGGGGAGTATTCACTCAGCTGGAAGCAATGATTTACGGACAGAGAATTCGCTTTTCAATCAACTTGAATGCAGTCAAAGCCGCGACTTGCAGCAGGCGTTAAGTGGACGGAGGTATGCCGTGGTGGGCTCGAAAACGCCTAGCGCTCATCCCAGCGCGCCACTTGGAGGGCATTTTCTCCAGGAACCGTAGTCTATTTAAACAGCAAAGTAAAAGGTTTTTTTTTTCCTTTTTGTCGGTTTTACCTATTATCATTTAACGCTAAAATTCAAAACTGTAAATATACGTATTTTCCGTCCCATTTCTATACTGTTCAGTCCTTTTTCCAGACCGCAAACGCTCTCAGGGTGGACATAACAGAACATCGCAGACGAGTCACATTGGCCTCTGTACGATAGGAGCTACGGTTCAGACCAGCGTTACAACATCGCAGGTCGATCGACTGCACCGTAATCCCTCAAGCGGTCTTAAACTCTTTAATGTAAAGTGGAATGTCAGCTTGCGACACCCCGCCCCCTCCGATCACGGCCCGATCAGCGGCATCAATGCCCGACAGCTCATCTTGTTGTTACACCACTGATACGCGAACACATGGTCACATCGGCGATAATTCCAGTCTTCTGTTCACAACGCACAACACTGCCATCTAGATGTTGCTGCTATGTTGCGGAAGCGCAGAAATACAGAACCACGTTGACTGTTGGTTGGCATTCGGCCTCGGAAAACAGAACCGAACTCGGCACAGAAGGCACCCAGGCACCCGGCAGCAAAACCTGCCTGTCTTGGACGCAGTTTCCGCGGTTTCCATAAAGTCGTCAACGCCGAGACGTCGTTCCGTACTCCGTAGGCGGCCATCTTAATTAGCCCAGCGTACGTGTGGCACTGCTCGGGAACTTCGCTGTTTCTAAAAGCTTCGTTTGCTCGTTTGAAAATAGTAGTGGTAAAAACGTCAATGCAACCGAAATGTTCTGCACGTTTGGACTGGAAGACGGAATAACAGGCGGCCTTCGCTGCCGTTGAAGCTCAATCAACTCAACAACATTTATTGAAACAACGCGCGCGATGTGCTAGAAAAACGAAACCGAAAGAAGATGGGGCGGAGGGCGGAGAAAGCTTTCTTGCGTCTGCCTGGAGAAGGAGAAAAACGTGTCGTTCCTCCCTTCTTCTCGTATCCGCTTGGGGGCGCGTCAGTAAAAGGGAGGAAAACGCGCAGTTGCTACCTTTTCCCTCCTTTTTTCTTAGAGTGAGGGACACGCCAGCGGAGGACGGAAGACGAGCTCGGGTGCCGCTCAACTGAAGTCTGGATCACGCGGCAGTTGTGGACTGCAACCGCTTCCCACCACACGGTCTGCTGACCGGAATGGGAACCCGCCGACTAGAGTTGTAAGATTTGCGTATGCTTCGAGTTACCGTAGCGGCACCGGAACACTATAGAGTCGACGAAACGGTGGAGCTTGTCTCCGATACTCTTGGCAGGCGGTTTCTCCGCTTTTCTTGGATTCGTTCCATGGAAGAACGTTCTCGGAAGGAGAATACCAACACCACGTGCCGCCGCAGAAACTTGTAATTATTGCTACTCGTTCGGGCATGGTCCAATTTGTCGCGTGGATGTTGCGTTCTCTGCGCCGTAGAAAAGCCATTTCGCCGGTGCAATGCGATATGCGCACAGCGCAGGCAGTAGTGGTACCAGGCATGCACGCTGGCGACCTTAAACGACCGGCAAGGAGCGAATTGACCGATCGTCTTCGCAGCACGGCCTCTCTTGAGCCGCTTTGCCGCGAGGCAGTCGGCCAGCGAGCATCCTTTCGGAAGTAGTGTATCGGATGAGGCCGTGCTCCCTCGACAGAGGAAAGGGCTTTGACGTGACGGACGGACGTATCCGAGGCGCGCATTCCGGGCATACCGGGCCGGGGCGTCGTCGCCAGCGGTCGTTGCATGCCGTCGGGGGCTGCTCGGTGGTCGACGGCCGGCGCCTTTCTCCTCGTTCCCGTGGGCGTGCAGCGCGGTGGCCGGGGCGCCCACGGGAACACGCCGCTGACCCCGGATGGTTCGACGTCCGCATTGACGGCCGCCCCCGCTCTCCCGCCGCGTCATCGTGACGCCGGCCGTGGCTCGGCGATCGGCTCTTCGCTTCCTACTGCCCGCCACGTGTGTGCCGCTCCCGCCCTGGGTTCCGCGGGACTTTCAGGGGATCATGATAACTGGAGGGCGGCGTTTCAATGATGCGATGGCCACGCAGAAGCGTGCTCACGGCGTGCACCGTTCGTGGCCAAGCGGGCAGTGGAGGCGAACCCGAGATCACGCCCTCCTCGTTCGTTTACGACGGCCCAAAGCGTGCTCATGTTCGGTCGAGACCGTGAGAAGCCACCCGATGAATCCAGCGGGCAGGTATAGCTTACCACTGACCGGCGTTGGAGAGTGCCGCTCTAGCGGTGATCGTTGCGGGTCGGTTGCGCGGAGCAGCGGCCCTTCCGGCCCGCCTGGCCGCAGATGGTTCGCCCAGGTGCGGGTAAAGTGCGCCGACGGAGCGCGATTTGTTTCGGGCGCCCGGAAGGAACGCTGCGCGCACCCGTAGTCTGGGTTAGCCGGCGATCCCGTAATGAATAGCGCGATCCGTTGCAGCCGGCCGCTCGCGTGCTTGCGCGGGGCTGCGCCCGGAGACAGTAATTGGTGCAATCTGCCCGCGACCCGCACTCTTCTCGCGGAGCTGTTGCGCCTGCGCCGCCCGTGACTGATACCGGGGGAGCGCCTCACAGATGGATCAGGTGCAATCGGCCAACTTGCGGCTTCCGCGTCCCAGGACGAGGAAGGCGCCTCGGAGAGGAAGATCTCCCTTATTCACGGTTATCATTAGTTACCTTCGCTTAGAGCATTTATTATTTCCACCCAGTCTCGGTTATCTCACGGCTACAGGGTAGCCTTTTCCCAAGCACTCGTTGCACACTGACCCGTTGGTGCGACGATTCTGCGAAGCGGCAACATTCGAGGAATTGCAGAACGTGCGGGTTCGAAACCACCTGGTTGTCTAAGACGCGAATATAGTGTTGGTTGTTGTTCTCGAGATGATACGTGGCGACCTGTTGGCGGTTTCCCGCTTCTCGAGAGTGAGGACCAGTTCTAGACGTCTCGCCATCCCGCGAGGAGACAACCCTCATGTGTCGGGAAGCGGTGTGCACGATCACTCTTCCGGACACGGTAAAGACTAAGCCTCGCGGGCGGAAGTATCAAGCACCAAGCGAGTTGGACCCACGATCATTCTTCGAGCGCAGATGGGCAAGAGTAAATCAGTCGAGCGAGAGGCATCTCCGCGAGCCGGTCGACGGAGATATATGTAGCAAGTTGGCGTCCGTCGGCTCGTCGGCAGCAGCGCCGTCCTAATTGCGGACTGCAGCGGAGCGTCTCGGAGGCGGTAATGGCGGCCATCTAATGACGAACCTTCGGGAAGACGCGGGTGGGCAGGCGGCGCTCCTTCGCCTCTCGCCGGGGGACCAAGTGTAGATATTCGAGGAAGGGCCCCTAAAAGTGGGTAACGCGCATTACAAGGAGAGAGGATCCAGATTCCAGCATCGCGTTACGAGAGGTGCGGCGCTATAGTAGAGACCGGGCGTTCTGGGGCCCTAATGGCGGGACCAAGGGACCGGACCGCATCACCGCCTGCTGCGATGTCCCGGACCCTTGGTCCCGCTTGGTTACACAGTGTAGATTGCTGTTTGTTTAAGATATAAAAGTCGGCGTTAAAGATTTTGACGACAATAAAAGACACGATTTGGTTGTGTGCGGCGTATGAGATGGAACCTTTCGTGTATCCGCATGACGTGGCTTATGAGTAAGCCCGCTTTTGCCGACACCCGGCAATGCGCGAGCGCAGTGCCTGGTGGGGGCAAGCAAACGCGAACTTGTTTTTAGACATCGAGGGGAATCCACCTCCATGAGAACGTCATACGTTCTGGCTGGCGGTGGGAAGCACCTACTTTCCGCTCAACTATCGCTTTATAATTTCCGTCAGCGAAATGACCGCACTTTTTTTAAGGTTAGGCGAGCGAGTGAGCTAGAGAGTATATGGTTTTGTGCAGGGCTTACGGAGGTTGGAGAAACAACGCCACGTTTTCATCTGAAGACAGGACGAGGCAAACCGGCGTCGTGCTACCGCGCCGGCGTCCTCCGTGGGGAAGTAAAGGCCCCTACGTACATTTGCGTTTGAGAGCGTCTGAGTGCGTTTCACTGGTTGCGGCTGCGAGAAACCAGAACATCCCTGCTTCTTGTGTCGCGTGCCAAGCTAGTCATTGATTTGGATACTACGCTTCGTGCGAAGCGCAGATGTACCGGTGACTCGCTTTCGTTTCGCGACGCAGCGCAGTCAAACTCACTCGAACGCTCTCGATCGCAAACGTGCGTGGGGGCCTTTACGCTTCTGCCATTCCCAACGTTCTTGGAACATCGCAATGTTCCCCGAGAATACTTTAGATAACAGTCATGAACTATCAATAAGCAGAAATTAAACCTTTGGACGCGTATAGTTTTATTCCACGACTCTACACATTTTGTTTTTCCATTGAATCCCATCGGTCACATCCCCAAAATGATGAATTTCTGCTTTTCTTGACAAAATACCGTAACGTTCCCGAGGACTGTATTTTTATATGTATCATAGAACGCAAATCATTCTGAATACAGATGTTTCGTCGGAAACTTTTTATTCCGCGGAATGTCCCAGAAAGCTGGCTATAGGATCGTCGAATCGGAGTGCCGCATCGTTTCCCTGTCTTCCGGCCGGATAGGCCGCGGGACGAACCTCCGGGTTCTCTGTCGGGTGCCCGCTCGATGCTGCGGTCCCGATTCGGACCACGCGGAAATGGACATCCATCCTCCCTCCCTCGAACCGCCAACGGTTGGCATCGGAGGCGTGCGCTAAGTTATGCCTTGGGTGTCGAGCCGATAACCCCGGCCCGTGAAAAGGTTGCGGCGGTTTATCCGGCGCCATCGAACGGCCGAGCGCACGCGTGCCTAAAAGGAAGAAAGTCTGGGCGTTTAGACGGAGGACTTCCCCAACTGCGGGTCGCGACCCTCTTTCTGAGATGCCTATCGTCGGGGTCGTGAGCGAGCCAGGGGTCCGAGGGACCCGCTCGAACAATCGCACTGACGCATTGGGCGGCATGCGGCGCCCGCACGAGCGCCTCGGGAGTGCGCACGGGAGGATATGGCGGTCAGATGGCCGCATAATTAACTCGTTAAGTGCGCACAATGCGGTGTGTGCGGCCAAACGGCTGCCACTCGCTTCGTCAGGCTCTTTTCCTCCTCGATGATTAGTCGGGGTATCTATCGCGCCCTCCACGCTCGTGCGGCGAGCGTCGCGCTTGTGTCTGCGCGTCGTTCGTCGCGGGGATTAATGCCTCGGAGGCCGGCGCTATTTCCCCGCTCCATGCATCTCCCTCGGACTACGCACCAAAGCTGGGCTCACTTCCTGCCTCTAGAGACCTTTCCAAGATATTCTGCCGGGTGGATTGCCCAGACTGAGATCAAATGTATATCTTTCTCCGGGGATCCAAACGAGAATGCTGCTACAAATATCTCAGGAACGTGCTCTGTGTTTTCTCTGAGATGTCCGTCTTCAAATAGCATTCTCTTTTCTATAATTTTGTTGGAGGTTAATTTTGCAGAGTTCGAAGGCTATGACTTTGCGTACGTTTCTGAAAGTTAAAGTCTTGACGCTTTTAAATTTGTTTAAAAGTCGTAGTTGGAATTTCTTTGGATTCAGTTTGAATTTCTTTCGATGCGAAGTTCGGGAAGGCTGGTGTTCGAATATCGCGGAGCCCGAGTTTCAGAGTTTGGAATACATCGTTAACGGATCTACCTTGGAAAAGAGCCAGCCAAGGTCCACGAATGTTACTGAAAATGTCAGGCATATATTTAATGACGAGATGCATGCATGGATGCAGCATCCCCTCGGGCCGAGAAAGCGATCACGGCACCCAGTTCACTATACTCGGCTCCTGGAGATTCCGCGATAGTAGTGGTACTTTGATTTTTGACTATCGTATATTTTATATGAGCACAGTGCAAGCATGGTCGTCGGTAATGTTCAGCAGTCGCTGTCAGTTTAGTAAACCAGTTCCGAATGAAGCATGTTTTTGGAGCTAAACCACAGGCGACAGCTAGTTCGATTCAAATTGGAAGCGTTTTCAAATTCTGGATTTGGTTCCAAGTGTGTCGAGGTTTTCGACTTCGCTAGTCGAACGACCGAAAATAGTCTGTTTTTAATAATAATAATCATAATTGGGGGTTGTGTGGATATTTATACAGCGAGTCGTTGGTCAGACATTTTTAATGTTGCGACGAGTCACTCGCTGTAGATGGGCAATTTAGCCAGTGCAGTACAACCGCTAGCCTGGGGTCTTTAACGTGCACCACGCAGTAGCCATACACGACCGCACGCCGGTACGATGCTCATCCAGATCGAGACGGGCAGGGGTGGGGATTGTGAGCCCAGGATCCCTTAGTCTTTTTTTGTAACGTAATAATTGTTGGACACTCACTTCGGAGAATGTCACGACTCACAACGCACTGGCTCAACATGTGGTTGATCGTGATTGTCGGCGCGCGCCCAAAAGCGCATACTTTCGCGCCGGCCTTTGATTAGAGGCCTCTGGCGTGGCTGAATGCACTTGGCCACCTCGCGGGGGTCAGAAATTATTAACGTGCGGACAAGTGGTCAGTCGTTTCGTATAACCAGGATGCCCACCAAGTTTGAAAATCGGCCATTTTCTTAGGGTATGACGTTCTTAAATTTTAGAAATTTGTGGGGATTACGCATTTTTACGTCCGAACCGGTACTCAGAAGGGCAACTCGTGGCCCGTCCCACCAAGCTGCTGACGGCTACCATGGGAGGGCGGTCGCCGCGCCGGGTTCGCCAACGCCATGCCAAAAACGATGATACCGGTATCCAACAGCGTTTTTTGGGAAACAGGGGTCCCCAACAAGAAACAGCGGTCAAGCGGGCCCTGGACACAAGGTGCTCCCCCAAAACGGGAGACGCGCGGGAGAGTGCGAGAGAGTAGGCCAGCATGGCGGCTCGAACCCAGACGACTCGGCCAGAACGTCCGCGGCTGACGCCTTCTCGGGGAGAGAGAAACCAGTGGCTTCCACACACTTTAGAATTTTTTTAAAATATATTACGGAAGACCGCGAACATTTTTGAACCTTTTGAACCCGTTGGTTTAATCTGGGAACCACTAAAAAAAGTTCGCGGCATCTGTATTTTCTCGGTGCACACTTCCATGCCTTCGGGTTTCTTCCGAGTTGGACGCCAATACTGCGGGAACATTGAAGATTACCGTTGAGTAAGCGCTGGCATTAATGACACCCCCGGAGCGCTGGTAGCGCGTTACACCGACCGTAATCCAATGATGTTTTAACGGTGTTACAGCATCGTTATTTCCATTCCCGTTTTCCCGGAGAAGTGAGCTCAATCGTGCGCTTACGTGAATCACCTCAACTATCGGCCGAGGGGAACGCTCATAAAGCCAGCTGGGTATTTGGCTCCGAAAGAAAGAGGCTCGCTGTATTTTCTACCTATGTTCCTTGTATATAGTACAACTGGCGAACCCTCGATCATAGTTGGGATTATGGCCTGGCGCGGGTCGTTTCGGGCTATGTGAATGGTTGGACGAAGCGAATGCCGCGGCCGAGAAGAATAAATAAAGGAAGGAGGCAGCGCCTCGGTCGGCGAAAACGCACTGCCTGCTTTGAAGTGATGGAGGGCCGGCGAGCATCGCATGCAAACGGCCGTCCCTAATTTGAGTGGCTGTGCACAGCGCCGCGCACGGGGTCCCCGAGGTCAGCGCCAGGAGAGAGAGGCACCGCGTGCAGCCGCTATCGGCTCAGGGGGCTGATCGATACCTTTTATGTGTACCTTTGTCGCTTTGCGAAGCCGCACGCTGCGTTGACCCGCCCGTGGAGTCCTCCGAAGCACTTCAGAACACCACGTAACTTTCGCTCTTTCTGAATTTTATCGTCGCCTTCTTTTTTTCTTCTTTCTTAGAAGCGGACCGAAATAGATGTCGTTTTTTAGAAAGCGCGCTCGTCCAAGGAACAAGAAACGAATAACAAACGGTGGGTCGTAATGTTTGCTAGAATATTCTCCGTAGAGCTTCTCGGAGGGACATTTTGACTCCTTCCTTGTCCTCGCGAAGTTCTCTGGCGGATTCCAAGGACGCACCCACCACTTCTTGGTCTCGTTCGATCGTGTCTCCACCTGAGGTTTTCTTCTTGTTTCCTCGGCAGTTCTAAACGGGTCTCTGTCGTAGTAGTACGCACCCGTCGTGTCTTCGATCTCGTACCCAACGCACGCTCGCTTTTATTTTTATTTTATTTTTAAAGAGAGTTTTTGCTCTTTTTTCTTTCTTCCAGTTGCGCTACACTTACATGTCTCCGTTTTCTGTCTCGTGCTTAGCGTCGGCCCAGCGTTGTCTGACTCCTTGCTGTGTTCCATGGAAAGGGTAAAAGGCTATCTCTGTTCTGCTCGAACCTCCGCGCTTCTTTTAAGCTCGGAGTCTTCCTCGGCGGATGGGTGGGTGGTTGTGTTTACCCGCTTACACCAACCCTCGTGACTTCCGACAAATATTGGTTCGGTTTGCCGTCGATAGCTCTTATCTCCTTGTGCCTGTTTCAGTGGGGAAGGTGTCTCGAGCTTGCTGAGGTTTCCGTGATGTAGTTTTGACCGTATTCCTGCGCGCCAGGGAGGACATTGGGACCGGGAAATTCTTCTTCGTATACCTCGAGGGTCGAGAGTTGGGACCCCTGAGGTCGAGTGTGTGGTGGAGCTTGCAATGATCTGCTTGCCGGGCCATCTGCGCGAGTCTGCGCCCCAAAAATGTGAGGAATATAGGTTAAAATTGCGCCAGAAATCATTATCTCGATGAGACAAAAGCTTTCGATTATTTGCGTCGAATGTATTTGGTTTTATGTTGGTATCGAGCTCTAGTGGTAGTCGGAAGTTCCTCATTGTTGGTGGTCTGTTCACACGGGTTAGTTAGCTCCGTTGAGTGCGCTTCTCTCCGTGCACTGGCGCGCTGTTGGAAAGCTACACCCGCGGAGGATTTTGTGTGTCTCGCTTCGCCGCAGCCTCCCGCTGAGGGGAAACGTCCTCCTCCACTGCGGGATGGTGCGCGCAATGAAAAAGAAAGGAGTGTCCCTAATGGTCATGACACCTTGCTGGGAGAACTTCCGAATAAAATAGAGGCTAGTACATATGATAGACCGCGACATCCTCATGAGGTGCCTGCATCATTTTTCCTGATTTGTTTTAAAATTTAAACGAGAGAATTTATAAATAGCCTTTATTTGGCTTAGCTGTGCTGTACTATGCGTTTTATTCTTATGTGAAATCGGTCGTTCAATTATCAGTTGAGGTTAAAGCAAGTAGGCAGGAGAGCTGGTTAAGGATAGACATAGTACATGGTCGGAGTTTCGTGTCTGACCGTCCTTTCTTTTCTTTTTTTTTTTTCTTCTTTCTTTTTTTGTCCCCTCGCTTCAGGGTTACCGTGCCATATAGGCCTCTGTCTTTTTGAGGGCACGTTGAATCAGGCCTTTGTAGCGATATAGAAACTTGGGAGCTAACGAATTTAGCTGAAATTTTTAAGGAAAGCATATTTATCGCTCACGTGCCAATTTTGCATAATCACTAAAATCTACAGGGAAACTATACTTTATTTGCACAATTTAATAACACTTTTTTTAGCTAGGAATTGTAGTTTTATTGCAGCCTTCAGAATTTGACGAAAACATTCGATTTGTTGCTCATAATTATTCTCAACGTTATTTCGCTAGAATACTTTTGCTTTTTCTTTGACTTTATAGCTGATAGTATCCGTTTACGTATGTTTTTGTTAGGTTATCAAAAAGCTATCGTGCGTTTCAAAAACGGCTGTTGCAGTGAGCTCCAACAAAATAAAGACTTTTCTCACAGCCTTCTTGCAGCATTGGCTTGAAAGTACAACTAGCTGTTGTGCTTTTAAAACAAAAGCAGGACTGATTAGCTAGTTCTGTGTTTCAGGGAATCAATCTTGCTGTGCAATGAATGCTTACAAGAGGTTGCACCCAACTGGCAAGGCCAAGAAGGCATTGTCGTTTATTTAAATAGACGAATACACGCCTTTTAATAGTGTACTCGCAGTGTAATGAATATAAAGAAGTGTAGACTTGGGCTCCAAACGTTACTTTTGCTGGTTCATAATGGGGCTTCAAAATGACTCTGACCAATCGCATCAATTAACTTTTCCCATGTTCAATTATTCGTCGCACTTTGATACCAACTGCGCGTGCTTGTGCACTTTCCTGGCAGATAAGTGCTCGCGAGTGCGTATGTGCACGTGTCCATTAAGGAACGAGTTTGGCATAGGGAGTATTCACTGGCGGCCATAGCTGTGTGCGCGAATGCTGAGCGCGTGCTGATGGCGAGCTTCCACAGTTCTTTTGCAACGTGCATTCCGCACCATGAAGAGTGCCGGTCTTAGCAGCCTATTGATGTGAGCTCGTTCTGAGCATGCGCTCTAAACAGCACCCACAAATATGGCGTCTAGTGAATAGTCCCTATTCAAGTGATGGCTACTACACCAATTATTTAGTAGTTCATAGCATTTTTTACTTGATTTTGGTGCCTTTCGGCGTTGCTGACTGAGACGGAAATACCGAATTGCTTCGTGACAGCTGTTCATGGGAAAAGGTATCTGGTCCATATACTGTATATATCGAGTTTTTCTGTTGCATCCCCTTGTTGCCGAACTAAATATTACTTTAAGCTGTGTGGAAAACAATTAAAAAAAATAGGAAACAAAAAAGGGGGGGGGGGGGGGGTTGGTGGCGGCTGGGCTGACCCTGGGTTCGCAGTTCGCGACCGCGGCAATATTTTTGCCTGCTCCCAATTTCCGTCACTGCTCGTTTGGAACCAGTCTGAACCGAGCGAAACTAGCGAAACGAGGGGCCCGCTTTCGGGCAGCTGTGGTTAGGCCATGCTCGATCTGCGCTTCGAGGGTGTCCGTTCTTTGATCTCGCGATCGTTTTGCCCCGCGCCACCCCGGTGCGAAATGACCTTGGGAAGTGAGCGAGCGATGCTGCCTTTCCATAGACTGACCTCGCGGCCCTCGAAGCCACTTCAAATCACTCGGAAATTCTTCGTAGAGCGAGCCCGGGGAAAAGAGGATCCTCGAGTCACGTGACACGCGTAGCGCCTCGCTCCTTCGATGTTGGTTTCTCCGCAAGGCGAGCAACGCCAAAGAGAAAGCAAATGGAAAACGAAGAGAGGAAGTGACGTGACTAGCGCGGACGTGACGCCAGGTACGCCGGCGCGGCGCCGGTGCTGCCCCTTACCTACGTGGTCGCGCGGCTCTCCGTTTGTTGCTGCCGCGGCTCTCCGGCGGCTTTGATTCACTCGAATACTGGTCGGCGACGTTGGAAGGTGGGCCGCTCGACTGTCCGCTCTAGCCGCCGTCATCGTCGTGCATTTGTGCGTCCATCCACCCGCTCTTCGGCGCGCCGACCCGTCCGAACGAGGTTCGCTCGGCTGCGTGTCTGCTCCCGGTGCGAACGTTGTGGCATCGCGATCACTGCGCATCGTCTGCTAACGGCGGTGGCCGGTGTCGTCTGCTAACCGAATCGACATTCCTCGATCGACTTTTGTCGACTGTTGTGCTCCGGCCCGCCCCGCTGCTTGTTCGGTGCCCCTGCGACGTCCCGTGTTGACTGTCGTCGTGTGTCGATAAGGGATCTCCGCCGCCTGCCCCCTGTGTGCTACGCGCAGAAGGCTGCTCGCCTTTCGCAACAGGTGCCGTGGTTGTCTGGGCGACCGGCGTGGCTGAGCGCCGCTGCACCTTCCACCCCAGGTTGGTTTCCCTGCTGGTCGTCTTCTCTCTTTCCCGCGTAATGTATAGTATTCGTGGATGTGGACGATTGCCGTGCCCACTTCTGGTGTTGAGCAACCGACGCGTTTGACGTGTCTGTCACCAACTTCGCCATATCCCAAAGTTATCCATTGTCAGCGTGACACGCGTGATTGTCACTTTAAACTCAAAAAACGTCGCGAACAAAAGGAAATGGGAAGCGAAAACAGGTAATTCCATTGAGGGAAGGACATGTCTTTTTAATGTTTACTTCGCATAGCATGCGAAACCGAGAGACAGCGTGACGATAACCCGTTAACTACACTTCTCTGGTTCTTTTGATGCGCTTTCTTTGACACACACGCACGCACGCACGCACGCACACACGCACACACACACACCACACACACACACACACACACACACGCACGCGCACACACACACACACACACACACACACACACACACACACACACACACACACACACACACACACACACACACACACACACACACACACACCGACATCTCCCTTTATAGATATATATCTCGGTACTTCATTAAAATTTGACTTTAAACACGTAGTCCTTTTGCTTATTCTTTTTTACACGAAACAATATTTTGTCGGGCTGCCACTTTTTGCATTTACGCTGTTTTTTTTTTTTTTGCACGTGCTTTTTTGGTTGTTGACGGTTCCCTTTATGGCGTAGGGGCATGACCTCGCGGCGCACGAACCGCGACACTCTTCGCCGTCTTAACAATTGCTCGATGGCTACCTGACCAATTTTCACAGTTGGCACGCACGTTCTTTCGTGGCAGAGAACAGTAAGAAAAGAAATCCCACACGTTTGAAACAAAACCAAAAACAACAAACGAAAAAAAGAGAGAGAAAAAAAAGGGAAAGAGGGGGGGGGGGGGGGCGGCAACTCACGAAGCTCAGGAAAGGAATGTCGCGAACAAGGTGTCATGTCTGGCAGCAGTGTCGGTTGTCTGTCTTCGTGGTTGACGGGGCCGCCGCGGAGTGAAATAAAGAGGAGGCAGTCTGGAGCCGGGCCGGCTGCCCAGTCCCCTGGGGAGGGAGACAGCGTCGCATGGCCAGCGTTTCTCGCTTCTCCGCGTATATTTTACGTCTGCGCGAAAAGAGGACGACGGCCCGTCATCTGTCTTTCTTCCTTTTTGTTTCGTGCTCTCTCCGCACGGGCTTATTCTCTAGCGTGAGAAGAACGTGTGGCGGTGAAAACGCTGGCACTAAACGCCAGGTCGGCAATAATCGCTCCTCTGCTCGCTGGTGGACGTTGAATGCCTAGAATGCCGGGTTTTCCTTGTCCCTCGCGCTCCCAGTCCCGGACTTGGTTTACTTCTCACTCTGATAACAACAACAATAATAATAAGAAGAAGAAGCAGAAGAAAGAGGAGGAGGAGGTCAAGCGAAAGGCTGATAGTTGAGTAGTCTTTCACTGCGAGGCAGTTGAGTAGTCTTTCACTGCAACCAGTACTGGCTAAATTTCTCATCTTCAGCGGAGCCGTCAGACGCCCATTGAGGCTCTTCCCGCTGTCGGAACGTGACTATACTTTATTGAGCTTCAGAATTCTTGCTTCTTCATTGGCTCTTGGGCCTAATGCCGCAATTTCATTGGCTGCCATAATGAGATGCTCGCCACGCCTATCTTGAGCTCGTTGGCACCCCAGGAAAAAAGTAAGTTTGGAGCATTGTGCATACACCGCGCGAAGTATTTCTTACAAGGTTTTTTTGATGTCGGAAGATGCTTTTAAAGCGGCTGAAATGTTTTGGGGAGATGAAATATAAATGCAACTGTGAGGAGCCGGACTTTTTTTACCGCGGTTTTTGAGGTGGAAACAACTAGAGTTGAGAACTAAAACACATGTCCTGCTCCCATAAAGTGTGTCCCATAAAAAGAAAAAAAAATTGTGACTTTTACGACAAAAATATCAAATGGCAACCTATCGGCTCTTACAACCGGACATGTGGCGGCATTTTCGAATACGTGCCAGAAAAAGAGGAATCCATTGTTTTCTGTATACTCTAGGAAGTGGCCGGGGGAGCCACGCGGTTTGTGCTCGCGGTCCAATGTGAGCCTGCTTCCCGTTTTCCGCTTTCTCGACGTCCAAGATACAAGGGCTGCCTCCTTTTGTAGCGAAAGATTCTCTCTGCTACACTTCCATTCGGGCTTTCCCAGTCCACCTCCGAGACGCGCGAACATTTTTCGGGTGTCTTTTTTTCCGGCGCGCTGCTACACGGCGATGTGGCCGTGTTGCAGCGAGCTGGATGCGGGCTTTCGCTGCTGCATCGTGCTTCATTTCCGCCGCTGGGCACGATTGGGCCAAGGTCGGGCCTCGCAGCGATGATGCCTCGCACCGCGCAGCGCCTCTTCCTGTTTCCAGGGCCTTTGTTGGCAGTGCCTGGCTGCTTCCGTTCCCTGCACGCTGCCGCGTTCTCGTTTCTCGATCTTTCGGTTTCCCACACCGAGAAAACGCTTGCAGCCGGAGTGAGGACCAAACAATGAGAGGGCGGGGATGGCGGAACACGACGAAGCCAGGTTTGATGGCTGTCGTCACCGGCCTTGTTGGGGTTCCTTTCGTGTCCCACTCGATAGGGGAACGTTGAACTGCGCTCGACGAATAGCTCAGTGCAGTCGGCCGGCGACCGACGCGCCTGTTTGTCAACAGACATTGCGGCTGGAGCTTGACCGGACCGGATTGTCGACAACTCGTCTTCGTCGTGTTGGCGAGGAGAAGTTTTTCGGTGTTGGTCTAGTTCAGAGTATCATCTCGGAGGGTGCACTTCACAAAACCTCTTTTCCAGGGCGGATTGTGAAACAGAATGGAGGAAAGTCTAGGTTTTAATCTAAAAGTTGGTTTCTAGTTTTACAACTCTTCTGGGTGCTGTTAACGCGGGTCTCTTTGTCGAACCAAGCTAAACGTGTAAAGGGTCTCGAATTCACCATTCTCGGTCTGTGCCGATCGAGTTACCGCTGCAAAGGCTGCAGCGATCGCGTCTGCTTCCACGTGTCACTTCTAAAAAAAAAAAAAAAAAAAAAAGGACTGAGCAGAAACGTTTTATTGTTTTCATCGATTTACTTTCGAAGGCTGCGAGTCTGCGGTAAAGGTCTTGTGGGATACAGGGTTGAATTGACGCCGAATAGCGCAGGCTTTCCCGTTATATTTCTCCTTACACCTGCATAGAGTCGGTCAGGGTCAGCCTAGTGCAAGCACACTACGTGGTACGCGCCAAGCTCACACTGTATTGGAAACGACACCGAAAGACTCGTGCAGCGACGAGAGCGGTGAAGAGCGAAACCTGGCGACGCAAGTTCCGCGGAGCGGTGTCACCGTTGCCCTTCGAGTCTCTCCGCAGGCTGCGAGACAACAGATAGCACGCAGATGAGGGCCGCGTTCGGCCTGCGTCCTCTTAAACGCGGAGGTTGAAGGTGAATCCGTCGCCGACCCCTGCGATGGGGTAATGTTGCCACTCAAGAAAGACTAACGTTCGTGGTGTTACACAACTTGACACGGAACTTGCTTGCTGAGTTATTGCTCCTTCAGGAAGATTTCTTTGTTAACGTTCCGCGTTGAAGCGTAGCACGATGAACATCGCCGTCCGAGTACCTGAGGCTGACACGGATTCAAAACGCATGTCAGTGTGCTCTCGTTGGGCAGGTGCAGCGTTTGTGTTTTTTGTTGTTCTTGTTTATCGTCGCGGAAATGTAGCGGATATTCTGGCAGGTGGATTCTGGTTATCTTTCTATTGCTTCGGTGCTTAATTCCTGTATGTTTAGTAACTGTCATCCCCTCGGAGGAACGTGACACTAACCATCCTCTTCCGGCATCGTCGTCCTCAGTTGGAACGAGAAAATAGGGCGGGGGAAGAGGAGGCAGAACGGTGAGATGGTGGGCAGAATGATTCGTGAATGAAATGTGGCACACGTAAGTAATTAATTATGTGCCCACAATACCAGACGTTTGAGTTGTCCGAATAGAATTTTGCAGGTCGCCAGATCTCCACTATAGTCTAGAACAAAAAGATAGGTAGCGTTGATTGAGATACAGTATGGTATACTTCACGCATTGAACTCACGTTGCAAGACACGAAGCTCAAAAACTTCTCTTTGGGCCGCGTATTCAACGGTTCTAGTAGCGCATATCACGCCTGTTATGAACGTCCCATTCCTCGTCTGTTCCTTCGCTCACGGTGGCGTCCACGAACACCGCATTTGTCATTATCCGATAACTTTTTTTTTTAAGTAGAATTAATTCTGTTTTAAATAGTGCCGTTTGATCCGGCTCGTGTAAAACGCGCGCGCGTTGCAGTCGAAAACATATCGCTTTGTATAAATGACTCCAATTGGAATTATAACATATTTTTATTTATCCATTCAACAAACGTGTATCGCAAAGAAAAAAAAAGAAAAAGAAATGTCTACGTCTTAGGCTTGAAAGAATTGCAATACGAATCGATGCTACGCTGTGTAATATGTCGCACAATCAAAACTCAGAGAGAGGTAGGGGGGAGGGGGGGCGGGAGGGGCGATACATAGTTAGATACCGAGCTTTTCGAGGGATAGAACGCAAGAAACCGGCAAAGACACAACTCTGGCAGCAATAGGCGGGTACACCGACACTTGACAGAATGAAGAGTGGGCTCCCCTTCATTTCTGAATTTGTACCGACGGCATCTTGGGGTTTCGGTCTTGTCCCGTTTTGTCCAAGGGAGACGAGTGATATGTAGGGCAGCCGGTTGTCGGAGAACGTTCGGGGCAGCTGTTTGCTTCCGCTGCTGGCAGCTCTCCAGCATAGTGCTCCTGCCTGCTGCGCACGCTGACAGATTTAGCCGCCTGTTCGGTCGACCGATCGCCTCTTATCGCGCCGGCCGAATACGTTAGCGGTGGCCTTGGCATTGCGAACAATGGGGATGTGGGGCGAAGGTAATTAGCCCGCCTTCATTAATGCGGACTTTTTTTCTTCTCTTACTTAACTCTTCGCCCAGGTTCGAGTGTCGGTTTCGGCTTGAGCCCGCCATAGTTCGAGCCCTTTCTTCACGGCTCGTGCTCGGAGCGGCCTTGCTTCAAGCAATTCAAAAGTCGTCTCGAGCTCGTGGATCTCATGTGGCTGATTCTGGTCACCGCGGGAGCGAGATCTGACTCTCACGGAGCGTGCGAAGGACATGCTTTGTCTGCTACTACGCGTCCTTCTCACGCGGACATGAAACAAGAAAACACCCTACATCGTCTGCTAACAAACCGGGGCAAAACGTGGATCGTCTGCTGCGGGTTGAGATCGTCCGCTACTTCACGTTGCATGATGACTCACGCTTCCTGTAGTTGTTCTGCTGGCGTTCACAAGCTGATATGTGGATTTCTCGCCATTTCTGTGTTAAAAAAGTTAAAAAAAGATAATACTGCCGGATTATGGACTCGCGAACACGTAAACATTTTCTCATTAACTCGATTACGCGCACCTAGTGGGAAGCTGTGACGACGTCCAGTCAGCATCGCCAGATCTCTTACCTCTGACCAAAATCGGACCGCAGGAGAATTTCCTGGAACAATAAAGATTCGAGGGGCAATGCTGTGGTGTACTTTTTGTTTATTTCTATCTTTATTTCCCCGGGGCAGAAATTCCTAAGCAGACTGTTAATTGCTTTAGTGCGAGTGATAACACTCTGCTTTGTATAAATCTCGAAACGTTGCAGACGATGGCGTTCGCTAGCTACTCTACCATACATTTTCAAACTCGGTCGCTCATATCGTGAGATCAACCAGTATCGTAGCTAACTATTGTTCCATGTCGCCATGTCCTTATAGCATTAGAGACATAGGCTCAAGCGCTGTTGGTTAGCGTTGCGTGCTCCACGCCGGACATGCGCGTGCGCGCCAATCCAAGACCGCAGTTTGGGCTCCGCGCACACGGTGTGAAACACGCAACGCTAACGCAAACACACGGTGCCTGTGTTTGCTCGTATACGCAACACTAAAACTCACTATTAGGAGTTTTCGAAGACCGTTTTTTCAGCTCCGCTACGCTCAACGCAACGAAGACGCCACTGCTGCGCATGCGCGGCGCTAGCCTTACCTGGAGAGTCCCGGATCTCGTAGCGGGTTGCGAAGAACGTTACGGGACAGCGAAAGCCATCTTCGAAAACCCCTGAGTTTTCGTAGAACTCCCTGAGTTCTACGAAGTTTCGTAGATCGTTTTCGCCGTCCCGCAACGCTCTCCGCAACCCGCTGCGATACCCGTAATCTACAGTAGCCATCGGCGCGCAGGCGCAGTAGCGACTTCTTCGTTGCGGAGGGCTTAGCGGAGGGGGAAACGCGGTCTACGAAAACTCCCTATTAACTACCATTGAAATTCTCGAACTCTCTCATCTGCTTAAAATGACCGTCGAGGAATCCTTCCCGGCCTCGACACTGATGCGATAAGCAACGCAGAAGCCTACGGGCCTCGTAAACAATGATGCAGTTATGTATCAATGGATGACTCCGATCGAAGTATAGTGCCTAAACTAGAGCCTTACTAGGGTCAGGGGTGGTCGAGGCGAATCGGGGGAACCCACAACCCCGGGATCTTATGAGCCCAGTTTGAGAAGCCACGGAGGCGCAGAAACAGTCCTTGAGCGCTTGTGTTCCCAGCGGAACTTGGGGGCAATCAAATCATGCGTGTGCCTCGTGCGTTTCCCAACCTGGGCTTGTCGGCGACTCGCAGCTGTGGGTGCTGCAGCTGAACGCGCACGGCGGCGTGAGAACGGCCTAAGGGGGAGAGAGCAGCTGTGCGACTTGATTACGGAAAGTTTCTCAATTCAGCGGTCGATGGAGCGTGCCCCGGTCCATTCGGTCCCTGCCCCTAACAAGCGGCACGAAAGGCCTCCGTCGGAGGATCTATCCCGGAGCGCCCCTAGATCACTTCGCCGACGCAAAGGACGCAAACGAGCTGCCAGTTGTGCGCACGAGCGTCGCCAATCAACGGCGCTGGAGCACCCATGCGGCCGTTTCTCTTCTCATTCGTTGTAACGGATCAATTTGTTTTATTCGCTCGCGAGTTGCCCTGTCCAGGTTTATTTGTGCGTGATCCTGGTCTATTGTTTTGTGCGATTGAACGAGCTCCCAGTTCTCGTGTTCGGCAAGCGAACGGATATTTTTTTTATTTTTTTCACATCTGTACAGTAATTTATTTTTTCGCTTATCCTTTGGCACGGAAGCACCGGGGTCGAGAAAAGATATGCCGATCTTTGATCATGTATGTGTGTAGATGAGTGTTTTTTTTTGTTTTTGTTTTAGGAGATGCGTTTTCGGTTTTACGGGCGGGACAAGCTCGGAAAAGCGACTCGTTCGCGCATAATATATATAGGGTGGCACAAGCGGATCTGACGCTCTAGAACGAACAAGAAAAATCGGCGCCTGCAGTTCAAAGTTCCACCGAATGTGCACTGAGCAGGTCAGTTTTACCGTGTCAAGTCTGAAGACGTAGTCCTCTTCCTGCGAAAAGGAGAGCAACAAAGTTGCCAAAGTCATCGTTGAACGCGTTCGCAGGCGACCGTGTTAGCGACGCTTAACTTGTGGCGCCATCTCTCGACAGCGACCAGACGACACGCTCTTGTCTGCTCACTGCGCCTTTGGTTATGGCGCCACGTTAAGCGCTACTCGGTCGCCTGCAAACGCGTTCGACGTTGACTTGGGCCTCCTCTTCGCAGGAAGAGAATAGACCGATCTCACCAGCTCCAGACGTGACGCCGCATCGTAGTTCGTAGAGGCAGACGCCAGTTCACGACGCTGCGC
Organism: Ixodes ricinus; assembly: GCA_037355805.1. Lineage (NCBI taxonomy): Eukaryota > Metazoa > Arthropoda > Arachnida > Ixodida > Ixodidae > Ixodes > Ixodes ricinus. The sequence goes on from JAZHYW010045860.1 coordinate 42,151, forward strand.
TCGACTCTTCGCGCAGACTCCAGCAGGGTTGTCGGCGTGCAGAAAGACTCAGCTTCTCGATGCATGGCGGCAGCGGTGGCGTACCAAGCTATGTGAGATCGGTTACGCCTTGAAACTTGACACGGCAAAACTGACCTGATCAGTGCACATTCGGTCGAAGGTTCACCTTTCTATGTGCAGGCGCCGATTTCTCCGGCTCGTTCTCCTGCGTCAGATCCGCTTGCGTCACCCTTTCTCGCTTTGCAATACTGGCGGCAACGCGTTCCTTCTTCCTCGTAACGTAAGAACATCCTGAAAACAGTAACAAAAACCGTACTACGTTCAAATATCCGAGTAACGTATTGCGCTACTAATTTCGTTGCTCGGACGCATTTTCTACGTTCCCAGATGCCCATTTCACGAGTATTTACTAGTATTTACTATTTTGACGTCAATATGGGGGATCGGTGGCCGACTAGGCTAGCGCATACCAGCTCGGAGCACGTGGGGCGAAAGCTCGCGCTGCAGAACCCGGAATCCATGGGTTCAATCCCCATCCCTGCCCGTTTCGATCTGGATGAGCATCGTACCGGCGTGCGGTCGTGTATCACTATAAAAGTAAAGTGATACACGACCCCTTTCCTCCCACCCCTTTCCACTTCAGCGGAGCGAATGGGGAGAGGAGGTCGCTCCCTCTCTCGCGTTCGCTTTACTAGAGTGGAAAGAGGTGGAGGAGCTTCCACTTCGTTCTTGACCTGTCACCGACTATAGTGTGTGGTGCACGTTAAAGACCCAGGCGAGCGGTTGTACCGCACTGGCTAAGTTGCTCATGTACAGCTGAGAGGACAAGTCGCCAGTTGAGGCGGACTAAGTTCAGTTTGCGTAAACATACCCACAAACGCAACACAGACGTCAATATGCTAACCTTCATACTCATTCCACTTACCTTTTGAGCCTTGAAAGTGAGAAACAGGCGTTAAAGGCGGCGCTTACGAAGTGTGAGTAACGTCAAAATTGTAGCACTCCTCTTTCGCAAATAAATAAGGTAGCGACAAAGTATCCCGCGTTCCGCTGCATTTGTAATGGTAACACGTTACTCTTATCATTGAGGTAATAGAGAGTTTTCGTAGATCGTTTTCGCCGTTCCGCAACGCTGTCCTGAACTCGCTACGATACCCGGAACTCTACAGTCAAGGCCATCGGCGCGCAGGCGCAGTAGCGGCTTCTCCGTTGCGGAGGTGTTAGCGGAGGGGAATCGCGGTCTACGAAAACTTCCCAATGCAGGGCGGTAGCGCGTCCCTTTTAATTGCGAGCAACGAGTAAAGTATTGTTTTCCGGTCTCCAACAGCGCTCTTCGGTCGTGGGTGCTGCCGGCCCATAAAGCACTCCGGGCAGCTGTGCCCTCTCGCGCCTTTGATAGCGGGTAGATTGGGAGTCCAGAGGTGCAGTTTCCCTAATGGCCGGGAGGGCGCAGTGTACGGGTGTTACCGAGTCAACCCATTCGGCACGGCCCAAAGCGGTCGTGGACAGCGGCCGTGTGGGGGAGTGGCAGCGTGCGCGCTTCGGCCACAATGCTTCCGCGAGGAGGCTTCTGCCGCAGCTTCCGCGATTAGTCCCAAAGCGGCTCGCCGACCGTTCCGAAGGCGATTACGACGCGCCGGAAGAGGCCGCCGAGGGCGACCCGTGCGTCTTCGCGGCGCGTGCCGCCGCCGCCGGTCGGCGCGGCCGAGGGGCGTTTCCGGAACCGAGTCATCATCGACTCCGGTCTGACCACACAGCCTCCTTGCTCCCTAACGGCGCTCGGAGTGCTCGAGTCGGTCGCGTCGTTTCTGATTGTACTCTTTTTATTTATTTTTTTTTTTACTCCACGGCGAACCTTTCGTTCAACGCCGAAGATAATAAACATTTGTACAGTCAAGCACTGGTAGGGCTCGCCAAACTTGTGCAAGCAGGGTGATAACCCCATGCTCGTGGTTACATAACGTATCCACGAGCATGGATACGTTATCTCGGCAAACAGTATCCCATATCTGTCGTATATACACGTTTCCGTCCGTCTCTGCGCTCTAAGCGAAATCCTATTTTTCGGCCTTTTTGTTTCTTTGGCCTTTTTCAAATTCCTCAGGGGGCAGTAATGGCGTGCTAGGAAGTCGGGGTTTTTGATGAGCGGAATGTTTCTTTACGGACAGACGACGAGTTTTTCGAACGCCCGAGAATATTCGTTTGTGCAAAATACCCGCGTTCTTCGCCAAGGATTCCTTCTCTAACTGAAAAAGAAAATAACTTTTCTGTGCACCGAAGAATCGAGGTGAGCTTGTTATAGGGTTTGTGTGAGAAATATTAATCCGGGGGTAAATGGTACTGCGACACTTCTTTTTTTCTTACTGTCTCAAAATTGTAAAAAAAATGTTTTTTTATTGTTGTAGGTTACGTTGTTAGCTAGTATGGCGCGCATTGTCGTTGTAAATATATGGCTCTAAAAGATTTCATTTTGTTATTTTGTTACTCTTTGCAGCTGCGCTGGTTTGTACCATCAAGTCTGAGTATTCTGTCAATTCATAGCAGAAATTTATTTTACGAGGGTGTAAACATTTGTTAGAGGGAAAAAATGTGGGTAGTGGAGGCAAAATAAAACACAAACGTTCCCGAAAAATAGCAACAACATTGAGTGTTGGCAAGAAAACGGATACACGTCACTTGATTTACGAGCATGAATAGACCGATCTCACTGAGCGTTCGGCGCATGCGCAGCGCCGCCATAACTTTAGTTCACAGGAGGCAGACGGCCGTGCACTCGAGGGCTCGTGCCGTCTCATGCTCTACACGCGCAGAGCTCCAGTGAAGTTGTCGCACGTGCACAAAAACTAAAGTTCGCTCGATGCATTGCGGTAGTGGTGGCTGGGGAGATCATTGTATTGGTTCTTCTCAGTGCCAGCTGGACAGTCTGAAGAAAATTGTTTCATGGTCCGCTGAACACGCCCGGACGCAATCTATCAATGGCCTTCGCCTCAGAGGTGAGTTGTGTATCGGTTGGCTCGATAGAATGGGAAATGACCGAGCTCGAAATCACACAGAAATGACAAGCAGAACGCGTGGCAAGGTTAGATCGAATGCGTCCATCATGCCGCGAACCACTGAGTGGCTGATGTAGATGTCCCTTTCGTCGCGTCCTTTGGGACGAGATAGAAACATGGTTAGAAGATTAAACGTAGAGTTCAGCCAACTTTCCCACGTTGAGATCGTTTCACAGAAAGGGTAATTTCTTGCTGTTGCCTGCCGGCTCGCTGAATATTTATGTATTTTTCCGTAAAGGGAAGAACGGTCTTGTCCCCTCTGTTCGTTTAGAAACGGAGCGAGGTTCGTCCCTGCGAGCGGGGAGCGAAGTTCCTTCCTTGTCTGCGTAGCAATATGGCGGCTCCAAATCGAATGAATCGAGCTCAACGCATGGCGTCGGTTTTTACGCGGAACGCTGCCGCGATTCAACCGAGAAGTTTTTGTTTGGACAAGCGGATAGCTCGCACCACTAGCGGCCCCGTAGTGCCCGCAAGGAACGCAGTCAATCGCTTCGTCGCACAGATCCAAACAAGTCTGCTTTCGGAGCGAGAGCAAATGAGAACATAACACGAGCGTTTCACGAACTGTATCTATTGCCGAAGCCGGCTTCCCGTGCAGGTAAGGAAAGGCGTTTGGAACGCAATCGCTCAGTTGTCTCGTTTTCAACACTGGGATTTTAAAGGGAGACAACCGAAACCCGGCCTTTGTGCGTGCATCACGTCTTACGTTTGCCATTCCCCACCTCCCATATCCTTTGTTAGCACCTCTATAGTCAGGAAGGGATGGAAAACCTTTCGCGAAACCAAAAGTCATTCTCCGAAAGAGCTAATTCAAAGCAGCCTACTTGTCTCATTGCACGGTCCAGAAAATATTGCGAAGCGTTAGGTTATATCGCTGGCCACCCGATGACAGGTACAGGCAGAGTAATTGAAAATGTCTAGGGTAGGTGGCGCTAAATAACGTCCAATTCATGGGCCACAAAAAATGTACCGACTACTGCGATTCAGACATCATATCATACGCACTTAAACACACACACATTTCGCGTGCCACGATAGCATTGACTGCACAGTTCACATACAGCGAGAACGTACACATACACAATACATAGAAACGACATGAACGCACACTGACATTACTGACTGACTCCGTACAGTGTGCTTTCGCCTTTTATACTATAGTCGTTTTGAACGTGCTGATTTTCTCGATGATCATCTAAGCAATAAGTAATGTTACCAATATGTCGATGTTTTATCAGTAATCTAATTGTTCAAAAGATATTTTGAACGGCAGAAGCGATGAATCTCCTAGTAAAACGTAAACGTTCACGCTGTAATTATATGCGACAGCCAATAAAACAACTCGCTTTACTGCGATTCCTAACAGCCATGTTTTCGCTTCCCCGCAAAGCACGTCGTAGAATGGCGCGAGGGACCCAAGTTTTTGTATCAAAATATTGTTTTTCAATGCGAAAGCATTAATGTTTTATGGAGCGAAGCCGGCGTTGTCTGTAACCGTCTGTAGCAGCGAAACTGCTGTTTCGCTGCTACAGCCGCAGAATTGTGTGTTTGAGTAGTTGGGCTCTCCATATGTCATGCACAAATAAAAACCTTGGGGAGCATAAATACCCGTTCAAAGGGAAGCTGAAGGGGTTTTGTATTTGAAGAAACACACTTAAATCGCCTTCACTTAACCTCCAAAATCTCAAATATCACTTTTTTTTTTTTGTGCACGGAGGTTGTTGAAAATTATTTTTAAAGTACCGCCGAAGCGCCTCCTTTCAGAGCGTGGCGTCACAAAAGGAGTTTTCGAAGCCTCCGCGCATCTTCAGCGCCAGTATATGCACGCGCACTCTCGCTATTTTTAAAAAGGGCAGAAAAAGGCGTCACAACTGAGGCCTTAATCTGGACACTTGGCGAAAAAGTCGGCGAGAAATCTGGCGGCCGTGATTGGCCAACTCCGTACTTGACCTTGGCGCTGGCCAGTCAGAGCCGCCAGATTTCTCGCCGTCTTTTTCGCCAAGTGTCCAGATTAGGGCCCCTGGTGCCATTGCGAAGCTTGCAATTGCACGCGCTTGGCGGCGGAAAGATCATCTTACGACGTAACGTCTGGTCGGAGGTTTTTCGTGTTTTCTCGCGTTTAGTTACATCGTCGGGGAAGACGAACGTGATATGCAGATTCACGTGACAAAACTACGCTAGAATCAAATCTCTATCTCATTTTTTTTAAAAAGTGCTTCAGCTTCTCTCTAAGCGAGCACCGATCTTCGTGAACCGTGAACCGCTTTCGAGGTCTGCGCTGCAAGTACTCGGCCGCAGAGACGCTGGTGCTTGCAGCGAGAAGTGCTGGCGGCGGACATCTTGGACTGGCGCAAAACGTGAGGCGCGAGCGTACGCAAAGCGGACCGGAAGCGCCGGTCCGCTCACTCGCTCCCGACTGAGCGTTCTGCGCATGCGCGCTCGCTCGCCGACTGAGCGGAGCGGCTGTCTACGCTCCGTCCGTTGCTCGACTCCCGGCTGACCGACTGTTGAGCGTCCGTCGCGCGCTTTATGAAACTTGTACTTCTGCCTCCTTCGATGACCGAACCCAAGTGAGGATGAGGACGTCGAGGTACGTATTCACCGTATGTACCATGTTTAAACGTGGATAGACCGCGCATTCTGAATTTGGTGAGCACAGTTTATCCAAACGACGCCGTGTAACCTCCACCTGGCAGCGTTGTGGCAGAAAAACGTCGCCATCTTCGCGATGTGCACCGATTTGGGGTATGGTTTCTCGGGGGTTGCAAACGTCTGAGTTTGGTCGTTGAACGAAGTAACAAGTTGCTTCGTTAAAGCTTCAGGGCGTGACTTCGCTATATTAGCCTACAAGTGGCCCCGAACGTGATTTCGTTACATTTACTTCGAAACAGTATGACGTCATTCGTAGTTCACACTGCGATCACCTATCACTCTTTACGCCTTCATCTTTATCTCTCTAAAGAATAACTAAGATCTCCTTTCGGAGCATAAACAAGGGATAATACATGTCGGACAAATTTTCTCGTTTGAAAGTCTACAGTTGTTATAACTGTAGACTTTCAAAGAGTCACTGAAATTGGCGCCCTAAGATTGATTACGTCTCTTAATTTCCTGTTTTGTAACTTAATGAATTCTCCATTACTACAAAACCTAATTCAACTAGACAGTCTCGTCTAGTGCTCTTTCACCCTCTAGGTAGTGTATGGCTTGCCTCGTTTACCAAGAGGTAGCTTTTGCGTCTCAGTGTCGCTTTAAAGTTTTCTGCCGTTCTGTACGACGAGGCTGCCGCTCGCTGAGCAGTCCACAGTCGGGTGGTGTCAGCGAGGCGGGGCGCGCGACAAGAAAGCGACGGAGCCTCATTTGCATAGCGCACGCCGGGAGAAAAGGAGAGACGGGCGGCAGTCCGAACGTGAGGTACGTCCTTTGTTCTCGCTTCCCCCGTTCTGTATGCGGCGGCGGAAGAAAGTCCTTCCGCACAAAGACAGCGCCGTTCGAGGAAGGACCCGCGAGATGGGCACGCGCGCGCAAGCGGCGATGTTTGCGAGAGCCGGTGCGCCGGCTGCTGCCGCGTTTTCCTGTCTTATCCGATGAAACCTTCCCGTGTCTTGAAAGCTGACACCCGACCGCAACGAATGCTTGGCCATCTTGCAGAGAGTTGTCTCTCCCGTCGTTGATTACACCAACTCATGTTTACAAACAAACCGGAGCGCCCGGAGCTCCCCCAGCGGACGCCACCGGCGCCGCGCATGCGCGATGGGGGTGTGGGCAACAAGCTCGCCGTCGCCCATAAACAAACCATTGAAATGCGATGTTATCGGCGTCAGTGTGAGTCCCCCTGCCCTTTATCGCTTTCGAATTGTTGATTCTACGTCTTCCTGGCAATGTCTGACTACATCGAGCGGCGTCAGCGAAATTAACGACGCTCGTCACACCGCAAAACTTCGCGTGAATAATCTGACATGCAGCGATTCATTCCGCGTGGACGCCGCAGAATGTACGCTAAAGCCTGATTCACATGATGAGATTTCGCTCGCAATTTTCAGTCACGACGCCGCTCGGGCTGCAAAAGCGTGAGCCGTAGCTGAGATGGTCGACGTCGATACTGAAAATCGCAAGCATGAATCGGACCAACTGAATTAGGCATAACCAGTCGGGTCCGGGGATGGTCACCGGTAACAACGATCAACATCTCCTTGTATCTACTGTTTACATCGAGCCTGCTTACCAACCTTCAAATTTAAGTCTTTTGAGGCCTGCACTTACTTCATATCGCAAGTACTGGGCCAAGATCACTGGTCTAGCGGATCCGGCGTCGCCTAAGAGAGCAGACGACAAGCAGAAACGTTTGAAAGAGCAGACGACAGTTCGAACAATCAGGCGGCCGTTTGAACTTGAGGACGCACTGAACGTAGTCCACAGGTGGTCCCCACAACTTGGCGGTTTCTAGCGTTCATGTTGGAACAAAACAAATAAATCTGATGACCACAAGTATCCGTGAATTCAACCCAAAGTGCTTCCCGCCCAAGCAATCGTTGTCCGACGGCGTCTGCTTTTCCCTTTTCACGGCACATATCCGAATTCTCGGACAAACCGAGTACGTGAAAGCTGACCTTCAAACCTTTCTCGACACTTTTGGTAACGGTCGCAGTCGTGGCGTTTTGACGAGAAGGCAGGTTTTTTTGTCTGGTTCCTATCAAAACAACGCAAGAATACACGTCGTGGCATGGGGACTTCTGCCCACAGCCCCAGACCGGAAGTGCGACCGACGCGCCACCACCGCGCCGTGACGTCACAGAGATGAGTTCGTGTATACGGAGCGCAAATGGAGGAGAGAGGAGACCATGGCGCGGTGTGCGAGTGTGATCGCGTGTGAATCTCCGCCCCCGCAGCTCCTCCGGCCTGAGCAGACGACGGTCGTGGGTTCCTCGCTCGTTGGAACACGTCCCGCAATTACCTTACAAATCACCTAAAATCGAGAGAAAATTGGGTGAACATAAGGACTGGGCTAACTTTCGGTGTGCAATCAAGAAAAGTGGAAAAAAAATGCTATTTTTAGATCCTGTGTCTCTATCAAACTTGTTATCACGGCAATGGGCAATGAAGCAAAGATGACTATTTCCCAGTCAGCAATGTTCGCTTATATATATATATATATATATCCCGCCATAGCTAACTATAGACGAATTTACGCCAAGGTCATCATTGATCCGAACACTGCGATTACGAGTAATCTTCGGTGTTCAAAGGACATAGCAAACATGCGAACATCTTTCGGTGTTTAAAAGAACATAGCAAATTGAGCCAAAAATAGGGGGGTTACCTTCGGGGGTGGGGCATTTCTCAGGATATTACGGTAGTCGACGAAAACAACGTACCCTTGAAGGCTTGGACGTATTTCCTCTCCCATTTTCGGAAGGCCAAGTCCTCCTTCGTAAAGATTTGCGAGAACTTTTGAAGAGATGCAGACAGCCATTGCTACGACTAGCAGACGATGCCGGACCCTGACGCCTCCCTCTGTACGAGGACCAGACGGCGGTCTTGCTCGCTCTGATTCGAGGAAGGTTAAAGACAAAGGCAGAGCCTTTGTGCTTCCGTCAGGTTTCGATTCCGAACTCAGCCGGGATTGTAACTCGCCGAATGAGGATCCGTAGACCGGCACTTCGCCTCGAGGGCACCACAGCTGTAAGCTGTCTTATGTCCAGAAAGTCATTTCTTCTGCAGATAGTTTGTTTTGTTGTCAATTACCAGTTAAAGAATAGGCTTCTTGTTATTTAGTTTACTTGTGCCAGTGTGGCCCACAGCTTAAAGGCGGTTTATGCGCGATATTGAGCTGCACTGCGGTTGAGATGAAATAATTATCGCCTGTATTAGATGAATCGTACACTTAGCTGCTATTCCGTCATTTACTGGTAAGGACCGATGTAGAGGACTGAAGTGATGGTGCGACCGACTCCGAGCTTAGCCGAAAACGTTCTTTTAATCTCGTGCCGTCGCGACCAGAGTTCGTTGGCTTCGTCGGCAACGTTGGGCCGATGCAGCACCGCTAGGATAACCCCAGAGCCGTTTATACTAAGGAAGTCCGAACGATGAACGAGTTGACTTCGCGATAACGCAGAATGAGGTTGTCTTACCGAGTTATGCGTCAAAAGAGAGTTTTTGCGTATCGTTCCGATACCTCCGATAACGATACCCTATACGATGCACGGGATAAGCTGTCGGCGAAGTATCGGGTGTCGTTATCGGAGTCATCGGAACGATCTACTAAAAACTCCCTAAGACGCACGATGGCGAAATGCTTAACGTACCATTTCCCTGTTGCCAAACCCCGCCGTGGTTACTAGATTCTCGGCACCTTCGAAGGACCTGCCGATCTCCCCCGGATACTGCTCTGGACAAGGCGCACGGCGAGCGGCCAAGAGCAGACGTCCCGCATAACCGTCTCGAGTCGGAAAGTGCAAGTTGCCCACGTTACATTTCCGCGCGCCAAAATTACGGCTGCGCAACTGATAGCCCGAAGGAGAGGGTCTCGCATCTGCAGTACACCGAACGGGCGCGAGCTCATTGGGAAGGTATATACGAAAAAGCGAGGGCTCCGACGGTGGTTAGTGGTAGTTTGGGTCCATTACGCCGAGCTCGCGGACGGACGAAGATGGACTTATTTTGAGCGGATAGTCCAACCGCAACTTTGTTTGGGCGACTGCACCACCGGGTTGGCATTTGTAATCGCCGGGCAGCGCGTGACCCGACCCAGAGGAAATGCGAGCACCGGAAAGAACGTCCGCGAGCAGCGGCAGGTTGGACTGCCGCCGCCTTTCGGTCAGGTTTCGGTGCAGCGGCGAGTCAGGGCCCAGTCATTCCAGCGTGTAAATGATCGGACACACACCTACCTTTATATAATATGTTTTTTCTAAACCGAACCAGCAGTTGCGGAGGTGGTGTGTCTTTAATGGCAAAGAGACACTTCTGCGAAATTTTGCCCGATTACTCGTGTGTTAATCGAGACTACGAAGTTATATCTTTGTACATTAATCGAAGCGGAATAGCCGTTGTGTGTTTTTTTCTTTCTTTTCTCGAATCAATTTTGGTTTTTCTGCGAGTGAACATAAACACAATGCGATTGTGGGCGGCGATTTTAATATTAACACGCTCGTAGACACTCCTGTGAAGAGGCGATTCGAGCAGCTTATCCAACTATTCGGATGAATTAATATGATCACCTCTCCTACCCAAAAACCCAGTATAACTTTTCACTATCTGGATTATAAAACTGGAAATCTAACTGGAATTATGTTACTCTGAAATCCAGATAATCTAAAGAAATAATAAATAAAAATATAAGAAAACGTTTTATATGACCCCCACCCCCTCTTCTCCACTGTTTCAGAAATGTTGTATAATATACATTCCCAACACGTATGCCCATTGTTTAAGCTTAGGTTTAGCGCGACATATTAAATCATATCCATTTTCTTATTCCAATTCGCATGTTTATCTAGAAAAACGGCCACGCGTAGCACCGATATTTGGAACATTTATTCGTGCAAAAGAAGTTACGGAGAACAAATGATAAAATGTAAACTCCCAGAATCGTTGAATCTCTCAAAACATTGCAATATGCGACTTGAATTAACATAAAAAAGAGATTTGAGGTTATTCTTTTTTTATGTGAATATGACAAAATAAAAATGTCAAAGATTTTTTTTTATCTATTATAGTTATTATTTGTGTTGTTTCATAGTGCTCATATATTTGCTTGTGTTTAAATCTGTTATATAATTATATCTTTTTAACAATGTTTTTACGTGTACTGACCTTGCTCCTGGGAGGACGGATCTGGTTAAGCTGATTTTTCAGCTTTTCTGCCCCAACCTCCCCATCGCTTTGATAAAAAATAAAGGAAATACAAATAAATGAATAAAAATAAATGATGGGAAATAAAGGGAAAAAATGATTAATAAACAAACAAAAAAACTTGCACAGGTTATGCCGACATACCATCTCGATTCGCCTCTCGTTCGTGCTTTTATGAATATTTTCAAGACGAGTTTGTGGCGAAGGGTACGAGTTTGGATGCGATATCTTGTTGCCCTATTAACCTGAGTTACGCGTCTATTCCAACGTCTCTTTCTCTAATCTCAGCTGCTAACTTTTTCTTCTTTTTTTTCTTTTTTGAGGCGAGGGGGGGGCGACTTGGGTTAGACGAAAAGCGTTTCCGAGCCTCTTTGTCTCTCCGTTTGACTTTAGAATCCCTCGTCTTCGTTGCCCCATGGACTCGAGCGAATTTGTATCACGATAATCGCGCGCAACTTTGTTCTCCAACGAAACTTTTCCGCTCAGCGTGAAATCGCCCTATACTCGGCCGAAATACGAGAAGATCGGGGAGCTTCCTCGCTTTTCCTCGGCATTGTTTCGTTGCCTTTGGCGTCCTCGTTCGCGTCACGACTTGGTCCCCCCGGTGAAGTGCATGCCGGCCCCTGCAGCGAAGGCGGGCCTCGAGCCGTGAAGATCGGGAGCCTCGGACAGCGCACGCCGCCCGTGGGAGCACATGGAGAGCCCCAGTCATGCGAATCCTTTCTTTTTGAGGTCGTGTGCGTCCTGCGGGCAACTGACTCGCCACCGTCGCTCGTACCGCTTCCGAAGTGGCGGCCGCTGGATGCCGCGGCTGCCGCAGCGGCCCTAGCGTGACTCGTTGCAGCGGTCGTTACGCGCGGAGGCTGCTATAGGCGGGCTCCCGTTGCTTGCCGCCCGCCTGCGTGCCGAGCTGAAGCGCTTGCTGCCCGCCGTGACGGCCGTGAGGCTCCCGGAGTTCACTCGCTGAGGCCGGACGCCCAGATTGGCTGTCTCTCTCTTCTCCTCGATCGAGGACGCTGTTTTAAGGTTTACCAATTAATGAGTCACTTTATTTATTGGCATACAGACTTCACTTGAGAATTCTTACAGTGGGAGTGCCAACGCTACAATGGCTCTCTTGTATAGGTAAAGCGGAACGACTGTCCTTTTAACACAAAACGGCAACGTTGGTGCGCGATGTGCGTGTTTCATTTCTGAAAGAGGAGCGTTTCGACTTTTTGTTGGCCGATAAAGCGCTAGAAATGTCTTTTGCGCAGCAAATGTTTTCATCGGGGTAGAACTCCTCCCGCTTCTCCGGTACGACTTCGGTTCTCGAATCTACTTCGAGAACCGAAGTTATTTTATACCGGAGAACGGGTTTACCGGCGACGATGAAACAGTTTGACATTCGTGGTCCTTTCGGACTTACGGAAATAGTGTATCTAGAAGACTTCTCGCGAGACTAACGTGTGTTGCGGGGAAATAGCTGGGTTTTCTCAACGCTAAAACTATCCCGCTTACAAAAAAAAAAAAAAAATTGCTTGAACGTTATTTTTGTTTTCTTTCTCTGAATTGCCGAGATGTGGGATCCACCACTGTGTAGTAGACGATATCGTTATGACGTCGAAACTGTGTGAGGATGACACCTCGTGCATATGAACTTGGTTCAGCGCATGAATTGGAGAACCTCGTGCCCTTCGATTCGCGACATCTTGTTCATTTTCTGGGAGCCCCTCACACATAAAGTGTTGAGTGGCATCAGCGTTGCCACTCTTCACCACAGTTTCGCCCATTTGCCAAGTAAAACGTGTTGGAGGCAGTTTCACGCTTCTGCTTGTTTAAAAAGCGAGGGACATAGCGAAGCGGCGTCGATTGAGGTATCCTGGCGGCACCGGATCTCAGTCGCGGCGATTCGAAGTTCTGCGCGACAAGATGGCGCCGATCACGATCCACTAGCCGCCAAAGTATGCTGCCTCCAACTAATGTGCTTAGCGCGTACAAAAAATAAAAATATAATTATTTTTGTTTGTTGATGTTATAAAGTGTCAGGCTGTCGCCGTCACGATCCTGGCGCTGTCCCAGCATGGATGCTGCAAACGCCTATACTGCAGGTCGCTTTCTATAGTTTGACGGAGTTGGGACGCCGCGACCACAGCGACTTTCCCGTTCGCTCGCGCTTTTTGGCAGCATTTCTGCGGCCAACCGCCAGGATGGCGACGTCCGACAGCATGAAACTCCGGCTTCCGTGACATTGTTGTTGCCACCTCGGGACCAGTTTGGATGCATCGGCGAGACGCCAAACGCACGAGCCGGAGACGTCGTTCCGGGAGCCAAAGGAACGCCACGGGACGCTGTCGGCGCTGAACACGGCGTGCACGAGGGTGCCGATGTTCCTCGGGTAGCTAACCACTCAGCCTACTTCTGCCGAAATGGAAAGCCCGGGCAATCTGTGGACGTTGTAATTACTGCCCGCGCCCCAGAAGTGGAGGCTGGAGCGGGGTTTTGTCTGCTGCGCCGAAGAGGGGAACGCTCTTGCCGCGGTGCATTGCCGAGGCCAGCGGGCCCGCGACGCACGACGCCGAACGGTTTGTGCCACACCCGGCCAAATTGAATTCTACAAAAGGGTGGGGCCAGACGCGTACGCCATGCACTCGGTTTCGGTTTCCGAGATGCGGTGCAGTGTGAAACGGGAGCAGGCCGACAAGACGTATCGGGGGGACCCCGCGTGGACCATCTCGCTTTCCTCCCGACTCGCGCGTAAATCTCGGCGTCTCGTTTGTCCGCGTGCAGTCGGCCGAGCATCGTGCGAGCATCGTGCGAGCCAGATCCTTAGAACCCTCGGAGAAAGACAAACCGTGACAGGCAGCGAGGTGGGTTGCATGTTTTACATCGTTTTGCTTCGCTTGCCCGTCTCGCGTGCCAAGCCACGTTCAAGCGTTTGACTGGGCTCGACTATACTCTACTTCACCTTATGATGTACCGTAGGAAAGGCTACACGCACGAGCTCCTTGCTCTAGGGCGCATCTCGGTGGCACGAGCTGTCATGCATTAAGGGCAGCTGCCAGGGCTATGAGCTCGCGCTCCTATCCTTCGCTGCGGTTCAACACAAGGTTAAACGGATTATATACGCTGCATGGGGCTTACGTCCGGGTAAGTCTGCGAGTTGTCGGGGCAGCCGAACGGCGTCGGAGAACGCTTTTCTGCCCGTGTCAGTGATTTGCCATTGCGCAGAAGTGACGAAGTTAACCTTCTAAATACTGATGCCTGAGTCCAGGCCCCGCTGCATTGCCGGATCGTTGCGGTAGGCCTGAGCGCGTTTACGAATCAGTAACGTACAACAGTCCAATCTCATCGGCCAGTTTGACTACGCCACCGCTGCCGCAGTGCATCTAAGTGAATCTAGAAAGCTTTATTTTTTCTACGCGCGCGACAACCTCGCTGGAGCCCTGCGCGTGTAGAGCACGAGACAGCAGAAGCCCTCTGGTGCAGTGCTGTCTGCCCCCTGCGAACTAAAGTTATGGCGGCGTCACGCATGCGCGTAACACTCAGTGAGATCGGTCTATTCGATTTCATTTTGGTATCCAGCACTGTTGGTGGCGGTGTTTCTCATTGTCCGCATCGCGGTCTGTAATGAGCGGGCTGCGTAGCTCCCTTGAGTACGCTTCCCGCCGTGCACGAGAAACCGAGGAGAAGCGACACCCGCGGAGTAGGCGTTCCTGTCTTGCGTATCTCTCTTCGCCGCAGCGCAGCCGCGTGCTCAGGGAAAGCACTTCTCCAGGGCGGGATGGTGCACGCGCGTCCGCCGGGAATTGAAAAAGGAGCCCGTTGCATATTGATATAGAAGATTTACCACGCCTTAGCATTTTGGCAAGAAACAAAAATTAACGTAGCAAGTTATGTTGATTACGGTATCCGAGTAATGTTCATCGAGGGTCGTGACTTTTTTCCCCAACGCGAAATTTATGGAAACATACTTCGGTGTAGCGAGATAATTTCTATATAGCTTCATTAGATGCAGCCGTATTCGCTCTTTGTCGTGTTATTTGAAAGGCGGTGGCGCCAGTGTGCAAATAGCCCTAAAGGGGTACTCCGGCGATTTTTTTAGCTACCTCAACTACCTATATTTTCTGACTCCCCGGCCTTTACCCTTTCCGGTATGCTATTTAGTATCGCGAAATTCATAATAGTTATTGTGAAATCGGCAAATGAAAATGGTGCGAAAACCAACATTCAAATATACCCGCACTTTTCAGTGCCATGACGTCAGTGGCGGGCAGGTTTGGAGTGCAGGCTGGAGTGCAGGTACTGGAGCGAGCTTCCAAAGCATTCATTTGACACCATGAAATTACTTGGAATCAGTTGGGAACAAATTATACAGTCCAAAGAGTGAACCCCTGCCTTCCACTGACGTCACTTTTTCATTGTTGCCAGTAGAGACTTTCAGTTTGAAGAACACGGTGACGACCGAAATTGTAAATTCAATAACTTCGTGAAAAAAATTATTCTAACCTAATATTTGGGATACTATTTTAGCAATGTTGTTTGGCGAGTTTAGCAAAATTTCAAGCAAATCGGGGACCATGAAGAAATCGCCAGAGTACCCCTTTAAACACTTCCGTTTCTGAACTAGACATTGTAGCATACGCGGGGTCAAATCCACGCGCTCTCTTCGGGGGAACGGTCGCTTATTGCGCCGTAAGACGTAATTCCCTCTTGCGGTGAAAGAGGGAAGCGTAGGAAATGAGGAAATATGCGCGGACCGGAAGTAGGACTACCCGGCACATGGCGCCACTGAGTTTGTGGCCAAACCACGGGCGAACAGACGCTTTCAGGCAGTTGTGCATGGGCGCCGCCATAACAAACCTCTTCACTTCTTCTTCCGTTCACTTTTCTTCACCATTACCGCAGCAGGACAGTTGATCGCCCTTTTAGATTCTACCGCGTCGTGTTCCCCTGCGTAGGCGCTTGTGGAGGATCGTCAACGCCCGCTTCAGTCGCTCGGCATCTGGGCGAAACAAGAGAAGGTCAGCAGGGTTGAAAGCTGGGATAGTTGTTCATGATTACGCTTGTCTGTCGTATGTGTCATTTTTTTTGTCCCGGTCTTTGGTGCGCTTTTTATTTCATCGTGAAGAGAAGGTCAGCAGTGGCGGCTGTAATCTGGCGCTTTCTTAAAGCGTCATTAGGTTTAGTGTCTTCTCTCATACTCCTTCATTTAGGTATAACCTCTGTATAGGCCTAAATCTTTTCTAAAACTAGTCGAGGAAGTTAAGGTTATAACTATCGATTAGTCTTAGCAGTGGACGGACTGAACCTGTAGAGTAACCCCAAGAAATGCTGCAACTGTATCTTTTTTTTCCCTTTTTTTAAAGATGACTTATATATGGCTATACACGCACGCTGATCTTGCGTCACCGTTAAGTTATACCGGTACAATGGGGGTAAGGTGCGTCATTCTATAATTTAAATGTTTTTGTTGTGGAGTAAAATAGTGTCAGTCTTCCTTCGTAGATCGAAGAAAATATCAGTTTGTACGCGAGAGTATTCTTGTCGAAGACTATTTTGTTGTTTACCTTTAATTATATGCCCAAATAACCGTGAGAACGACGCATGTGCTCCAAAAAAATCCGTTTTACTGCGCAGTGGACTTTCGACTCGTCGCAAAATGATTCGAGCCAATCTCATCACTGGCGGTTCCTGTGGGCGAGCAAACGCAATGCGTTGGTTTCTCAGGAGCGGGTGTTATCTACCGAACCTTCCGGTAGCCGCATCTCTCGAATGGAATCTCCATCTCACAAACTGCGCTGACAAAAGCCGATAACACGCAGCGTATTCTCTCTCCATAGAGCCTCTCGCCAGGAATACTCCAGAGACCTCTGGACGTATAGCCCAGCTGCGTCCAAGGGGCCGTCGGAGTGTCATCTTGGACCTCATTGTGCGCTCGTTTCCAGCGGTCGTAATGGAGCCGAGGTCAAAGTCAGTCACTAGAGCCGCTGCCGCCGTTACGGTCGGCCTCCCTCCCGCCCACTGTCCTCTCGAGCGTCGGGCGACGAGACAGCCCAGTCGCACGCGGCGCTAGATGAGGCTGCTCGGACAGCTGCGCGCTTCCCAACGCTGGCGGCGATGATGGATTTCTCTCCCTCGCCAGCGGCGCTGCCTGCAATGGGTCAGCGGCGGCTCCCGTCGAGTCGTCCGCGTGAAGCGCCTGCCGCCGCTGCCCGACATAATGACGGCCGAACTGGGGCTCCTTCTTCGGGGATACCCATCCCGGCCGGACCGTGTTGCTTCGTTGTAGCTCCGTGGACCGAGTGTCGCACTCCCGCGGTACAGCCGAGAACGGAAGCGTCCGCTACGCCGGCAAGGGGTCGTCCGACCGCCGCCGTCCTTTGGAAGGCGCCTCTAGCTAGTCCGTTGGGGGAGCTGCGAGGCGTCCGTGACATCAACTACCAAAGGGCAGCTTTGGGCCACTCCCAACTATAGTTTCGAGGTTTCGGTGTCCGCATTTTTGGTTCTTATTTTGAGCGTTCACTCGATGTTTAAAATTTTGGTCATGAGTTAACAACTCACGTTTTAAACTAATGTTTGAAGTCATTCTATTCAGATAATACAGCGAATGCAGTCAGTAGAGACGTAAACTCGGCAAAAGGCGATGGTAATTCTGGTTGGTAAATGATTGCACGGTGGCCTCCGGCTGTCGAGGAACTGCACGTTTCTCCCAAAGTATCTTCGTCATTCATGTTCGAACGGAGCTTTTACGCACTTTAGGTAACCTATTTCTTCCCGGAGGAGTACCCCTTGAAGAACCCGAAAGGCTTCAAAATACAGAGAGACGAATAACTCTTTAAAAACGGATTTTTGCCGGAATCCACTGTGCACGATGTATACGAAATGCTCATATTGGCAACGTTGTCTCTTTGGCGTGCGTTACTGAGAGATGGCTATTATTTTATAACCTTGCGGCAATATATTGATCTCTACAGTACTGAGGTTTTCTATTGTTACTTTATTGATTCAGGTGACTTGGTAATGCAGTCAGTTTCTGGTCAATGAAAACATACTCTTACTTTTTACCCTAAAATTTCCCGCTTACCTTTATGAACAAGAAACAGCGTTTTATATCCCCCGAGGCAAGGCCCCGTTGGCTAAAAGCGCTTTGGGTGAATTATTCTCTAAACATTGTCGTCTTAGAAGCCTTTGGATGCCGTGGCAAAATGTTACATTCTCATTTCTAGTGAAATCACTTTTGATTTGTAGAAATTAGCGACGTAATGCTCCTTAATGTTCTTACGCTTTGTACGAGTAACTTTTAGCGTAATTTAAGCTGACCATTAAGTTGATTCTGCCATCCCTGGTTCTGTTCGTTGTATTCGGGAGCAGTTCTTTTTGCCTGGCTGCGCTCAACGCGGGTTTGAGAAATCGAGCGTGCACCGCAACCCGATGATACCACTTGGATGCATTTCATGCGGTGCCGCGCGCCTCCCGCCTTCTGTTGCGCCGCGCACGCTTTAATGATGTCTCTGCAAACCTTTTTTCTCTCTTATCCTTTTCCCGCGGCTCTATTTGTGTCATTTCTATCGTTAACCCGTCGCGGTGCTCGGCGTCGTTAGCCCAGCGTTCGTGCTAGGTAACACACTTTCCAATGCCTCACTGCTAATGTTGCTCGGGGGGCGGAGACGCCGCGCTCGGAGCGCGTCCTATCCATGGTTCTCCAGCGCCGCCTCTCGCGATAACGGGTTTTCACTTTCTTCGATTTACGCGTCCAAGGCCCAGAAAGATTAGTTTTTGTTACGGTCAGTGACACGTTTAGAGCGGCGGGGTGTGTGCTCCTCTGCTGTCCAGCCTCCATTGGAGTTCAGTGCCTTTGGACTGAGTCTGGGCGTGCTGCGAGTGTAATGTGTTCGCGCAGACCGGAGCATTGTCGAGAGCGGGCAGCTCTCTCGCGTGCGTGAGCCCTGCAGGTTCGGTGAATTGACAGCGGGTTCTACAAATGCTGGCCGCCGCCACGAAATCCCGTGTTGGAACGGTTTGCACCGTCCGAAGCACGATTACATCGTTCGACGGGAGGCTTCTCTCTCTTTTCACCATCATATAAGTCATCGGCAAATTCGACCCGTTCTTTTTTTCTTTTCTTTTTTTTTTCAATGCGAAAGCATTAAGTGTTTAATGGAGCGAACCGACGTTATCAGCTTTTGAAGCCGCGCCAAACGGCACGTTCCCCTGTTTCAATGGAGCGAAGCCTGTCGTCTGTAGCAGATATCTGATATATAGGCTCCCATTGGCTGGCGCGCGTCATAGTTTCAAGGAACTATAGGCTCCCATTTCCTCCACGTGGCGTAGTTCCAAGTAACTCCACCAGAGAAGCCCTCTCCATGGTGGCGCAGCGCACGCAGCGGTCCGGCCGCCGGTAAAAGGGAGCGCCCGGCCGCAGTGCCCGCACGGGCGAACTCCGGAGTGGCTGCACGGCCGAGCTCGGCGCAGCGCGACCACTTCACGGGAGCACGCGCTCGGCCGTGCTCTCGTGCATTCCAGCTACTGTCCTGGCCGTGGTGGCAATTTTGGGCGTGATTGCTCGTCCGAAATGGCTGGGGTCTTTTCGAGGACGCAGAAAGCGCTAAATCGCCGAGTGCATCCGATGCGCGGTTTAGTCTGTCGGGAACCATTCCCGTGGCGCCACCTGGTAGCGGCAAATAACGCTCCGGGCTTCGTGGCGAATCCTACCGCTGCACGAATGTCCTTTGGGATTGCTTTGATCTGTGCGATTGGTGGGAGGGACTGCAAACCGGATGCTTCGGAGCGTGGCCCCGCGTGATACTCCCTCTTCGGCGTTCGTGGAAGACGGTCGGCGGCCTCGGGGTCGAACAGATCGCGAACCGCTTCTTGAACGGAGTCCCGAGTGTGAAAAGAAGCGGCGCAAAACGCATCGGTGCCGGGTTCCGGGAACCCGCGGGAAGGCGGCGCGCCATCTTTCTGACCGTTGGTTTGGCCGGCCGGAGGAGCGCCTTCGGAGAATGCCCCCCTGCTTCCGGGGGTCAGGGAACAGTTTGCACGACCGTTTATCGAGTCTGAAATACGAGCTCCGTTTATCCGGATGTCGGCAACGGACAACAAGCCGCTTCTTCTTCCTGGTCTCTTTTCTTGCCTCACGAACGAATTAAACTGAGAGGATAGATATGAAATCATCGTTGTCGAAAGACCGAAGAAGAAGAAAAAGTGACAGATTGGAAACAAGAACACGCACCAAGATGACCGAAATGCTTTCTTCCTCGGGTTGCCAAAATGAGGAAACACCTTTAGAACGGAGACTCGGCAACTAGACGATGGAACAGGGTAGGACGGAGAGCCCGTCTCACACTCATCAGCACGTTTGATAATCCTAGCGTAAATGGAAACCGATTTCCTGCTTCGAAATACTGGATCTAAAACGGAGAAACTGAAATCGAGCGCATTTTTTTCAAACATTTCGCCTGTTATCAGTTTCTTATTCTATGATCTCAGAGTTCGCACTTAAAACGTGTTTTTGCTGGACTCTTTTTTTTCTCTCTTTTGTTCGTATACGCACGTTTAATGATGTTTCGGGGGGTTATTTAATCTCTTTATTCGATCTCCGCTCTTTGCTCCGGATGAGAACACCCGAACTCTGCGAATTCGCTGTTTCCAAGGTCTCGCAGGATGCCATCTGCGGGAGCTTCCTTCGTAGCTCTTTGTGAATACCGAACGCCGTCCCGGGCAATCGCATCCAGCTTTCTCCTCTGCAATAACCTGGCGCTATTCGTCATTCGCATTTTTCTTCCTTTTCTTGCAAAAATACTTTTTTTGTTGTTGTTTTCTTGTGGACAAGAAGACGGAGCGTGGAATCCAGGCAGGACGACGCTGTTCCGGTCGCTGCGTATTGTGTGGTGCCGTCGTCTCGATGTCCCGTGGGAACCGCCGCCAAAGACGTCCGACCGCGCGGGCAGCAGGTGTCGCGGACAGCACGCAGCGCCGCAAAGCACGGTGTATACACAGCGGGGGTCGTCCCGAGTTCAACGCGATTCTTGATTCGAGGTCAATGTTTTCGCCAGCCCCTTGCCTCCTGTTTTCTTGCTTCTCGTTGAACCGGGAGTCGGGCACGGCTGAGATCTCTGTTTGGGTCGCTACGATTACAAGGTCATTGGGCCGACCCGCTCGCAGTTGGGCCCGGTGGGTTCTTCGGTTAGCCTGGCCGGCATTAGGACGCCCCCGCGATATGAGTGGGTTCCTTTCTCCCATTATCGGCTGCGAGAGTCCGTTGAGGCTTCGCTCCGACTCTGCCCTGGCTCGCTGAATTAGGCGCCCGCGAGATAAACCGGTCGTGTGCTGTAACGGACCTAACCCGGCCGGCCGAGGTTGGCGAAACCTCCCGGTGAGGAGAGAGAAGCTGTGTTACACCGATGCTTTGGGATAAAAAGAAATGCGTTTTTTTTGTTGTTGTTGTACAATTTGTATTATTTATAGGGGCAGGGATTTTGCGTCCGTGGCATGTAGCCTCTATAACGTCACGGTGCCACGTGACATCATGACATCATGACGTCACGCGACTTCGTGGCTCGCAGTGTCACTGGCGTCATAGCTTCGTGTGCCCCTATATTCGTTTCACCTACTCCGGCGATTATTTGAGCTACACCAACTAACGATATTTTCGAAATCGCCGTGTTCGAAACATGATCGTGTTGCAAACACGAGCATGTTTCACCGAACGATGTTTGCACGAGCGTGCGTGCGTATGAGAGGACGCCAGGAGCTATCTCCTTCTACTATGTTCTTCGTGCGAAACGGAGCCGGCATTCTCATGATGCGAATCTAGAGAGCGTGGTTATGATGATGTCTACGGGTCATGCTCTCGATGCGTATGATTTCACATCCATGGAAATAGCTCGACTACCCTTACAGTTTCCCAGAGCGGTCTTTTCAACCTGTTTTCCATTCTACATTACTATCCGGGGCTGGATGTTGGGCGGAAGTGCGCCCATCGTCCGGAGTCTGCCGTCGTGTCGTGTCCACGAAACGAAAAACAGGAAATATACGCGGTTTGTACGCGACGTCACCCCGCCATTCCTACCGTTCCTACTTGTCGTTCCCGACGAAAGCAAATTCGGTGCCGGGAAATGTACGCCGCAGAAGGTACGCTTCCAGCAGCGAAGTCACCCCAATGGCAGCATGGTGGGACGCGAGTACGTGCCCCTTTCGGTCGCGTTTCATTTCGCGCGAGCCAGCGTCCCGCGAGCGCTTTGGCGGCGCGCTCGACGGCGCCCTGACGGCGCCCTGCCGGCCCGAGTGTGCCGGCGCAGGGCCGCCGAATTAACCGCCGATCGTTTCGCCTCCATTACCCATTGGCCCCGCGTGACCGCGAAACGCGAACGCGTTGTTGTCGACGCCCCAGTCGCCAATTATCGACTTAGGCGCCTCGGTCGCGGTGCCTCTCTCCTCCGAGCGGCACCGACTGCGCCGGTCTTGGATTACGCGTTGACGTCGCTGGATTACGCCTCGGATGTTGCGGGATTTACGAGGGCGCACGCGAGCGCGGTGCCTGGCCAGCGACGTCGCGAAGTCCTCGCGTCCAACTCGATAGGAAGTGAAACGCAAACTGGATGAGCGAGAGCCGCGCGCGGCCCGTTTTCCAGCTTGCGTCGGACGCGCCGCCTACTCGAGCGCTCGGCTGAGTTCTCGCTCTCTTTGTTCTCGGCAATTAGCCCACGACGCCTCGGAGGCAGGCAGTGAGCATCGCGCGCCGAGGCGTGGCGAGCGAGTGTTGATCCTGGCACTGTATTTACCCACCTTCTTTTCCCTCTGTGCCATTGTTAACGGTCTATTTATACCGCTCCTAAGGTGCAGTGTTGCGTGGGAGGAGATTCATGGACGTTTCTCGGAACAGGAATGCCTGACGCGGCGGAATGTCGAACGAGGCCCCGCCACCGAAGTGCAGTGCCGAACCAAATGAAGGGTTACTTACCATTCGCGAACATATACTGGATTGTGCGAAACTGCTAACCTTTGCGCGCTTTCCTTATGGTGCCCTTTCCCTTCTTCGCCGTACCACGCCTCTTCGTGAACCGCCGCGTTTACGCCCCGTGATTTTCCCACGCTTTGATCACTGCTGCAAGTTGCGGCCCATATTTTCGTCAACTACTTCGTACGGTAATTCAACTTTGCCCTTTGCCATCAGCGATTGAAACGTACCACCAAACGACATTCTTACCGTCACTGACACACATAAATGTGCCGCCTCTGTAACCATTTTAATTTCTGCTTTATCCTTTAGTTCTTGTGCCGCAAAAATGTTCGGTTCAGGGAAAGAAGAAACCAAATGTGCTACTATTTTATGTCGTGCCCGTCTTCGAGGATAATAAATGATGACGATATTCAGTACTTCTCGGATGTGCCGCCTTACAAGAACATCACCAAGCCCATGCTGGAACGTTTTTGCCACTTGGACGGAATAATTGGGACGCTCAAGAGGCACAAAATCAAGCCTTCAGAGGCCTTTCGCTGGAAAAGAAAATTCTCACTCCACTTGAACTCCTTAATTGGCACAGAACACCCTTACCCAGATTTAAAAACAAAAAAAACATTGTTTAATTTTTTTTCTTTGTTGTAATGTGGATTAAGATATCCGTAACCTTTGAGTATATATTATTAAACCGACCACTTTCGAGTTATTTTGTTTTGAAAACTGGTTAATTTTCAATATTTTCAATCTTGCTCATTTTTTGGGGGGAACAGAGTAACGGGTTTTTATTGAAATAACTTTTTTAATATATACCTCGTTTCCCTTCCTACAAACACACGTGAGTTAAAAATCTAATTGTGTATGTTCTAAAAAAAGAGAGAAGTGAACATCCGTTTTTTAGTTTATTTTTAACGCATAGCACCCTTAAAGGCCGACGACCAGACTCAGAATTCTTGACAAGGCAGAAGATCCTCTCGCCATGGCGGAGGAGGAAACAGGTAACAGTGAACAGGGTAGAAGGGAGGAGAGGAGGAGATGAGGCAAAAGTGGAAAGCGCGAACTGGTCATCGGCCCTTGAAACACTGAATAAATGCTTGACCAGAACAAATTGTTTTATGCTAAATACGTATTTTTTTTATTATATTGTCCCAAACTATTTAGAAGGACATCGCATATTCACCCCTCTGGGTATATTTCCCACAAATTTCAAATGTAGATAGATATATATAAATTGTTGAAATAGGTACCATTACATCGCAGATGCTACACACAATTCATTTAGATCGAACCTGTGAGGGTCGATTTTAGACCGGGATCGTTCTTTCGTGGAATGACCCTATTTAGTAGAATGGACATTTGGGCAAGTTGGTACGAGTTCATCGGGAAAAGAAGCGCGAAAAGGGACAAGAACAAAAAGGACAAACTACACAAAACAAGCGCTAACCATTTTTTTTTTTTTTTAATGGGAATGTGTAGATGACATTGTGTTCGCGCAGGCACGGGGTGCAGGGTGGACTTTGCACTTCTTTCTAACGAACAGTCAGATTCATTTTCTGAATCTTGGTTAGAATGTGGAGTGGGAAACGAAGAAAGAAGTGCAAAATCCACTGTGCGCCCCGTGCCTGCGCAAGAACACAGTGCCATCTACAGATTCCAATAAAAGAAAATCAGTTGTTATCGCTTGTCCTGTAGAGTCCTTTCTTTTTGCCCTTGTCCCTTTCGCGCTGTTTTTTCACGATGACCCTCTTTGCTTTGGATCGTGATTGACGCTTTCAGTTCAAGTTTGGCGTGTCTTGCTGCGGCTAACGTATACGGTGGATTTTGTGCCTCAGCCTCGATTTCCACGTTCCCTGGTTTTCGGAGTCTGTCAACCGTATTTCGAATGCCACCACTTTGGTGGTTGCTTTGTTGATAAGACCGTCGTGTTGGGATTTCCTTTTTTTTTTGAAAAGATACGAAGGTAGGCGCGAATACAAACACCAGCTAATAAAATAAAATTGACCTCGTTGAGTTGTTTCCCTCGGAGCGAGCGAAGTGACACGTTGCGTTGGGCGACATTTGAGTAGGCACCGTGACCCCACGGCTCCGCCTGGCCCAGACGGCGCAGAAAAAAGCCGCGTCCTTTCCGTCATTTGCCCACGCCCGTCCGCGGAGTCTGGAGGCGCTCGCAGTCGTCCTTGCCGTGACTCAGAGACGGAACATGGCGCTCTTGGTTTCGTGCTCAGCGGCGTCTAGCGAAGCGCCCTCGCGTCTCGGTCCTTGTTTATGTATCGCCCCGCGCGTGTCTGGAGCGTGGGCGACCGGCCAGGCCGATTTATATGCAAAGCCCGGTCGTCGAGTGCTCGTCGTTCCGGGTTGGGCGTCGCTGGCTCCTCTCGCGCAGCCCTCTCTTCCGCTCTAGGCTCTTCTTGCCCTTTGTTTTCGTGGCGGCGTGTGCGGAGCGAACAGGTGGTGCTGTCTTCCGCTCGGCGGCGCTCTCGGAGGGCGGGGTCCGGCACCACCGGGCGCAGCTGGCCTCTGCGTCATCCGGCAGCGCGGGTTGTTGCTCTTTCGGGGAAACAAATAGAGTGGAATTAAAAATACAATAAGTACAATCCAAAGTTTGAGCGGAATTGTGGCGCAGCTTTCTCGCGCGGCGCCTAAGTGGAGCCGGAACAAAGCACGGAGGAGGCTGCCTGTCGTCGTGCCACGTGCCGCGGGCTGGAAATTGAAGCGGCCGTTGAATGCGCTAGCTCTGTGTGCGAAACGCCATTACACCGACGGAAGGGATCCCCCCGGCGCCGCACGTGCTCCCGATTTCGTTTGAGTGTTTACGAGCGCAGGCTGGCCTTCCCAGTGGGTCTAGGCCAACTCGTAAAAAGCCAACTCGTCGAATAGGTCAATTCGTCATATGGCAACTCGTCGAAGGAAAACTCGTCGAAAAGGCCTACTGGCCGCTGCTTTTTCCAAGCCAAAATACATAATTTTTGTCGTAAACTTTTAAAGCAAATACTTCCCTATAGTAATCCGTAATATTGTCGCACGGTAATTCACTTCCAGTACGCTCTTTCTTGTCGAAGATAACTTGCCGCTTTCGCCGCTTTTACGTTGCAGGGGGGGGGGGGGGGACGGTGATTACGTCGGGGACAGTCTGCGGCGGGTGATTGCAAAAAGTAATACAGAAAACGAACGAAAGAACGATCCCAAGATGACATATGTCTCAACTTGTCTGAAGGTCTATCCCGTCTTCGCCCTCTTGCGATATGTCTTTGAGTCTTATAACCTGGCAAGGGCGCTGTCCCTGGTCCAAACACAAATAAAGAATTCATTGAAAAGATAACGAGAAACCTCGAACTTGTACCCCGGGCCGTCATTCAACCCCTTCGACGAATCACCCTTCGACAGATTGCCCCTTTCGACAAGTTGCACTTTGACGAATTGCCCTATTTGACGAATTGGGCGTCGACGAGTTGGCTTTTGACAAGTTGGCCGGATCCCTTCCCAGTTTGCTTATGGTACCAGTGCTAGGATGTCGTGATGCTACACAGGAAAACAAGTAGAGATCCTCTCTGTCACCTCTAATATGCCGATAGCTGCGTCGCTGTTATATGTGTGTAAGCACCAGTAAATTCGACGATGGATCGTTTCACCGTTGTTCCAAGGAGCGGTACTAAGCCGGAATCCCCCCCCCCCGGAAGTGTACCGATGGGTAGCATTATGAGACAGCGTCACCTCCCAAAATTATTTCTGGAAGAAGTGACCGGGAAACGTCGCCAGCCTTCAGCAATTTCAGGTGCTGCGCTCTTGTCAGTCCTCGTTTCTAATCTATTGACTGAGGAGTACGGGCTAAAGAAGGACTCGAATGAATACTTTTCGCTTCGGGGTGCGCCGATGCCCAGTAACAACGAGGCCCAACTTTGCAGCGTGACGTGAGGCACGTAGGCACCGAGTTTCCTATTCGGCTTCGTGTTTTCCGGTGCGTCGCAAGCGGCGCCGTGTGTATCCCTCAAATGGGCGGAGACTGGTGCCAGCTGAAACGAAGCGGACACCGGAAGGCGATTTTGTTGAGGTCGTTCGGAATCGGTCACCCCGGCTGACTGCGCTGTCCTTGCCTGTCAAGCGGCCCGCGTCGCTTGCCGCGTCGCCTGTCCTTCGACTGGGTCTCCCGTCGTCAAAGGCGGCGTCGTCCTTCGCCCCATGAACCGTAATTTGGGGGAACTTAGCGGCGCTTGTTTTCCGAATCGCTGCTCGCGACTCGCGCAGAAGCACTTAGGCAGCCTGACGTCAACGCCGCCAACATAAAGGGAACCGCGCATTGCGAAGCCATGACGCATCCGTCGCCCGGTTCCGGCGTCCTTGCCGACTTTTCATCGGAGAGAAGAATGGCGGACGCTGGAAGCAGTGCCTGTCCGCCGCTGGTTATGCAAGGGCCCCGGGGGCCCCTCGTCTTCCTGGCTCCCGAAGGCCGTGCTCTGCGTGCGTAGCCTCGCCTGCCTCTCGTTTCGACACGCGCGGGGGGCGGCACAGGCCAGGACCCCGCCTGTCAATCTGTGCCGCTGGACGGAGTCGCTGCGTCGCTGATCGATGGACGGGAGATTGCACGTCCGTGAGAACCCGTTATTTTCCACGGCGGAGCTCCTGAGCCTCGGGCGCTCGAACTGCGGTCATTGCCCCCTGCTGCCGCGGGCGAAAATGCGTCCGCCCGTACCACGTATCGAGGCCACATAACCGCCGCTACAAGCATAACCGAGTGGTCGTTTGCTGGAGGCGTAGGCTGCGCGAGACTGTTACACGACCTGTGCACTGTTTCGCCTTTTACTTCGAAAACCTATCGGTGGACAATAATTTTCGTCGCTTAGCTTAGTTACCCGATCGAGTACTTCCCACATAATTGCAGTTTTTATTACAGCCCCTTGATTCTAAGAGAAACACATAAAGAACCGGTGATAGAGTGCTCGCGCTGTGAGGGACTGAACGTGAAGAGAGATTCGGTTTGAATCTTCAGTTTTGCTGACACGCGAGAGCTATGTCACAGCTCTCGCGTGACACAGCTATTGATGCGCGAATGACATTGCTTGGCAAAGGCTGGTCCAGACAGCGAACAGGTCTCAGAAGAGTTCGCATCCGAATGCTTTTGAGTCGATACGGCATACCAGGAAGGAATATCGCATAGTGAAGTCGAAGGAAGGGCAGCAAACGGCAACTCATCTCGTGTTCTCAAACACTCGGGACGCGTAGTGCGAGCAAGGTGCGAAGAGCGCGGCGGGCTTTCGGCACACCGCGAGTAGGTGTTCGAGACTCGTCGTCAGCCCGGGACTGGCGGCGACTGATTTCAAAGCGTTTAGCGCCGGTGCCGGAGCTCGCACTTTCTTCGAAGTGCCGTGGACCATTCGCCGTGTTGGACTCTTCCCGTATCCATGGTGTCGCCCCGCATGCATGCTGAACGCGGCATAAGAGGGAAGCTCTAAATGTAAATGGCCATCCCCGGCTGCCGATACTTCGCTGTGGAGGGGTGCCTCAATCGGAGTGAGGTTTGTGAATTCGGCGGGAAGAACACTGAAGCTAACAAACGCCTGAACACGGTCCCCTTACCTCATTGAAGTAGACGCATTTCACACCGTGTTCTTCGTCGGGAGCAACAGGAAGGCTACGAACGTGGCTGTGGCGAGTAAACCTACGCGCTTCGTCTTCGTTGAAGTCTATACTTCAGACATTAGGGAGTTTTAGAATAACGTACTCAATTTTAGCGTACGCCAGCGCTAAATTTAGCGCTCGCTAGCGCTAAATCTAGCGCTGGCGTTAACGCCCACGACGCAGGACAGTTTTAGAATAGCCTTTCTCCGCCGAGACGCGAAAGCCCAAGCATCTTGCGCTTGCGACACCACCACGATACAGTCACAATTTTTATCTCACACATGAAATGCTGTAATTTGAGAAAAAAAAAGTTTTCTGGTCCAGAGTAACATTTTAGATTTGTTTAAACATGAGAATTCGACGCGAGCGGTCGACCGCTCGTGTTCGAAGAGAAGTGTCGTGTACTGACCTTCGCACATCATACCTTCGCCGAGAAATGTTCGCGCGCCGCAAGCATCAAGTTGCCGCTGATCGTTGCCAAACCGAGTGCAACGTCGTCCCGTAGTGAATATCGCAATCGCGAGGATGCCGCCGACGTCGCACTCACGACGCCGCCAAAGCGGCCGCAAACATGGTCCTGGAGCCGCCATTTTTTAACTGTGCTCGTCTTGGCTTTAGCCAACTTCTCATCACGAATCCTCCTTGGAGGAGCGCAAAAGACTTTGCGTACGCACGCAATTTCCGAAAAATATCGTACGCTAAAATAGAGCACGCAAAGCGCAAGACGTGGTTTGCGTTTGGCGCATGCGCAGTGGCGACGGCGCTATTCTTTGCGTACGTAAAGCCTGCCGCGGAGATGTGGGGACCGCGCTACTAGGTTCGACGTCTCCTTTGAGATCGCCGCCGCTGTTGAGTTGGTTGGTTACTCCATCGGTACCTGTGTTGGTAGCTAGCAAACCCCACATAAAATGGCGCCCAACGTGGGGTGCCATTTTATTTGGGATTTCTGTTAGCTACCAACAGAGGTACCGCTGTTGAGATAACCCTTTGGTTACTCTATCGGTACCTCTGTTGGTAGCTAATAGAAAATCCCACAAGCTTTAGCATGCGCTATCTTAGAACTCCCTGTTTACGTTCACTGCGTTTCGTTTCGTTCCTGGCGTTCCAGTGCAGCGCATGTTTGCTGACCTCGCTCGCCGTAGCAACCTGTCGCAAGTCGTAACCTATTGAAGTCGTAACGCAGTCGGTAGTACTCGGCACGTAGATGTCCAGCCACTCCGGCAATCAGATTTTTGCACATACGCACCGTCCCACCCGTGTCGTTACCGTCTTCACCAGCTCGCCACTCTCTTACCCGCAACTTCGTAGTTTAAGGGCGATTCACACACTTGCGTCTTGACCGACCGAGTGCAACTGCAACGGCTTGCGACGTACTGATTGCTATGGCAACAGCTGCGTCGGCTTCAACACAACCGGGGTAAAACCCGGTTGTGTTGGAGCGGCAGGCAGCTGTTGTCATAGCAACCGTACGTCGAAAGCCGTCGCAGTTGCATTCGGTCGGTCTCGACGCGGAGTGTGTGAATCGCCCTTTAGGGACTCGAATTTGGACTCGCCATGTATGGCGTCGCGCGTTTCTTTGATCCGTTGTCCCTAAGAGGTTCCGGTCTCCTTAAAGGGAAACTGAAGCGCTTCTGTATTGCTAGCGAAAACACACACACATACACTTAAATCGTCTTGCGTCAAGCAGCCACAACAACGTTTCCAAAATGAAGTTCCTCCATGCCGGCGCGTTCAGTGGAAGGAGAGATATTGTTACATATTATACCTAATTCTCCCCATTTGCGGACCTTCCGTGAGCCTTACCCGAGTAATCAAAGACGCCGCACGCGTTCCCTCATAAGCGGCACGCGCGAGGCAGTTGAACCCTCTGGGTATGGCGTCACACACAGCGACGGTGTTTCGGGTTTTCTCGCCTCTCTTAACACGTTCGGGTCAAATGTTTGGGATATTCAAATTCGCGGGACAAAAATACGCTAGCATTCTCCTCGTTCTTCTCAAGAGCCTCTTCATCTTCCCTTTAAAATAAGGGGTGTGAGCGGCGGCTCACGCTGCAACGCTGCTGCCATGTGACCCGCGAAACGTCGAATCGAGGTCCGCTCAATTAATAACCCGCCTCGTTACCCGAATTCTAGGGCCCCCGAGAGAGCGGCGACTAATCGGGCGGACGTCGGGCCGCGTCCTCGCTCGATGTCCACGTCGCTCCCTCTGGGATGCCCTCTTAAACGGCCTTGTTGGTATTCTTGGACTTGGGGCGCCGTGGCCTTCCTTTCTTTATTGAACCCTCTAGAAGCCGTGCTCGTTGATTCGTAGCTCCGTTCCCCGACCGAGCGACCTTGCATATGCTTCGTCGTTCCTCCTCGTTCGTTTCTGCGCGTCGGCTTGCTCGTTGTCGGGCTCCTGGCGGCCACGTCGAGAGGCAGGCCCCGTTGGCGAGTCGGATCGGCGATTAATCGAGGACAGGACGCGTGTACTGGCTGCCCGCTCGCGTGCTGCGTCCGTTTACCGCCGGCAGGAGCCGAATTTGATGAAGCTGCAGCCGATTAATCGTTCGGCGTGACGCTGCGCGCGTGTCTGCCTCATTGGATTGGCTGCTTACTTGTCTACTCGCAGCATCGAATTACGCTGGACCGTGGGAGAGAAAAAAGACGATTAACATCATTCGCACTCAAGAGAATGACCTGCATCACTGTGCTTATGCTTAGTCTTTAGTTTGCGAGTGTTTGCTTACAAAATGCCCGACGCCCTGTTGTGGTCTGATGTCGCTAATCCGATAAGCTGCGTTTCGTTGAGGTGCTGTTCTTTCTTTCCCTTTCGTTCTTGTTTTTTTCGCAAGATTTGGCACGAGAGCGGCCGGGGTCTTTTGTTTCTTCTTTTTAATAATGAGAAGGTCAGGGATTTAGCACTTGGCATTTACGCACGAAGGTCGCGCCCGGGACATTCCTGGTTGCGAGCACGATGGTTAGGCTGCCACTTGTCTTTTATTTCCGTTTCACACTTGGAACAAACGAGTGCTCTTGTTGGTTGCAGCAGTCGCAACACGTGCCTGGCCGAGACTATCTGGCACCGTGGCCGCCCCGCACTCGCATCGACGCATCTGGCAAACAATGTGTACACAAAACGTGGACTGGCGCGGCTTACCTATTCGCAACTTTCACGACCTATAGGGGGCGTGCTGGCGCCTATCAAAATGGCTGTCATCTGGATGATCGTCGTAGAACAGCGGTGCGAGGCGGGGTATGCGACGTAAGTAATTGTAGTTTTACTTATTACGAGCAATATTGGAGCCTTTCTTTATTTTCACGTCAGGAAGGTGTAGGCAAGCACCTTTATTGTGAAGCCGATCATCCAGGAGCTATAGGAGCGCGATTCTCACACCGCTGTACCACCATCGCTGAAAGTTGCGAATTGACCACTCGTGGTATGCTTTAAGTACCACGCTTGGTACTAGTGTGAACTGTGAGGGCGTGAAAAGAAACAGAAATTGGCTTTCAACGCGCTCTCGGCTCAAGCGGAGATCCCGCGCCTGCTCGTGGCCCGTGATTTTCGCGCAAACTCGGAATTGTTTTATGCCGCTACACTCAGTTATCTGGACAGATTCTCCTTTTATACCCTTTTATGATCCGCGGCAAGGGAGGCCAACGCCGCACCTCGAAGATGGAGAGAGAGAGAGAGAGAGAAGACGACACAACAATAGCATATCGCGTGTGCGCGCTGCACACCCGCGTGCATAACGCAACCTCGCTTTGAAACATCTTCTATTTATTTTTATTTATTATAGGATTATCGTTTATTTGTGAGCACGGCCGTTAGTGCTCGTTTTAACCCTTCGTATATTCATTTTCGCGACGCTGCCGGCAGCTCGTCCTTTCGGTCAGTCGACAAATTAGGTCGCTCGACTTTTGCCTTACTTCGCGCAGGAATCGTTCTCCGCGTCGTTAAAAGCGTACTAACCGAAGCTCATTTTCTGCCTGCCCTTCCCCGTTCTGTTGTCTTTTCTTGTTCTTGTTCTGTGCCGTTCTCCGCGTTTCTAACTGCTTCCGTTTTATCCCGTCGGCCCTTCTGTCGGCCACGTTTCGTCTTTGTGGGCGTGTCCCGTACCCGTCCAATTTGGGGAAATCGCCGAACCGGTGGCCCTCAAATCACCGTCGCAGCCTGGCTGGGATCGGCCGCGAAAGCCCGGTCTCCTTCCTTTGCTTTGTATCTCGAGTTGGGGATATTTTGTTGCAGCGTCGACCGAATTCGAGCGTTACGCGCTCGCTGCTTTAGGGAAACTACGCTATGTTTTACCTTGGCTCAGAGCGCAGCGAAGACTAATAGCGGCGCGCGCGGTCATGGTCTTGGAAGGCGTTCACCCTGCCAAGTAGCCTGTGCGGTGGAGGGAAGCGGCGCGGCTGCCGGTAGACGCTCTGCATGGTCCCGGCTGGGACTCGGAAGGTTCCAG
This sequence comes from Ixodes ricinus, assembly GCA_037355805.1. Classification (NCBI taxonomy): domain Eukaryota; kingdom Metazoa; phylum Arthropoda; class Arachnida; order Ixodida; family Ixodidae; genus Ixodes; species Ixodes ricinus. The sequence continues at coordinate 75,050 of JAZHYW010045860.1, forward strand.
TCTCCGAACTAGGCGCGAGAAATAAAAAAAATCGCCCAATCTAAAAAAAAAAGAAAAAAGAAGTGGTTTTAACGTTTACGAGGGGCTTGATAACGGTGCGATATAACTTATTAAAAAGCTAAAGTACGTGTCAAAAACTACAGAAAAAAGAAAAGCACTGCGGTTTCGCAGTAGGGTCAAGAAAGCCCCGATTACTTTTTATTTAGTCAGTAACACCTACATTAGCTATGTTAATAAGTTGTACCACTGGGCTATCAAGCCGCTCGTGAAAGTTGGTACTCGTCGGTTCGACGTCGGTGCGCTCTACGTCGAACTGATGTTTTGGGGTGTATTTTTGGGGACAAGGCGTGTAAGAATATATACTTTACTTTCTTTTTTGTGTGTGTGTTCGTGGGGGGGGTTGGGGGGGGGGCAGATGGAGTATTTATTTTGTCCGTGGGTCGTCGAAGACTTTCCTGTCTGGTGTACCGGTGGTGCGGATCGCCGCCTTCGCCCTTCGCCGATCAGGAAGCGCCCCGTGGCCTCTAAGCAACTGCGTATGAGCGCGAGCACGTGTCTACACGGTTGGCTGCTCGAGGCCAATGGGAAGCTCCGGCACTCCTGGCCACTGACTCACGCGAGAGTCGCCGCCGCAGACCAAGACCGTTTTAAAGGTGCCGCATGGCCACTCCGTCTTCGTCGTCTTCTCGCTGACGGCTGTTCCGCCATTGTGCCGGATATTTAGATGTATACGAACAATGGGTGGATACATTTCAAAACTTCACTCTCGGTTCGGGGATTTTCGGCTGGTTATTCGAGGATTTCCGTCGTTGCGTCTATCAAAAGCTGCAGCCAGGCTGTTGGGGCGGTTACCCGCGGATATCCTTTTTCGAAAATGATGTCGGATAATCCGACGCCCTCGGACAAAAGCAGCGTTTCTTGTTCAGACATCTGCCGATTCATTCTTCGAGTCATTCGTTCTGCAGATGCTAGCGGTTATCTTAATTCAACTTACGCGCTACCAAACTAAATGCAAACAGCTCGGCATTTCCCCTGCGAGTCGTAGAAAAGCCGAGCGCTGCCTTAGCCTCGAATTCAATGCGCTGCCAAAGAAGGAGCAACCCTATTCTCGTGTGCTACGAGCCTATATACACAAGATGCGTGACCAAGCGCAGCTGTTCCAGAACAGGCGGGCTTAATAACGCTCCCAAGGTCGTTTCGGGGTAGTAAAACGGGGCGCGTGGGAAAGGCCGCGGAGTGGGCTGCTGAATAACTGGACTGTTCCTTCCAGTTCTACCGCATGCACGAGCTCGCTGACTTCGACTGATAAGGACTGTCCGAACAGGACACAGCAGATGGCGTCCTTGCTTTATCCAGGCGTATGTTACATTCACGACATATGTGATACTGCAATCCGCTTTCGTACGTTTTTTTTTTTTTCTTGCCGGGGGAAAGCTTTTTGCGCGTGCTCGTCAGATGGGTCCGGACAGCTCACACGCTCTGTTAGCTGTCATCAAGGCGTCCGCCGTTGTCGTCAGTTCCCCTATCTCCTGAAAACAAGAAAGTTGAAGAGGAGGAGACCCGTGCTGTTTGCGTGGTTGATATCCAAAGGGGTGTCCAAGCAACACACGGCCCTCTCCTCCCCCCTCATCTACTTTTACAACGCTTACACACACACGGCATCTCCGAATTTTTTTTTTTAATTTACATCATATGACGCTGAAGGTGTTGTGCGCGCGTCCGTTGTCAGTTTGGACACCAACTACGCAAACAGCACGGCTTGCATCCTCTTCCCCTTTCTTGTTTTCGGGAGATTGGGGCACTGCACGTCGACGGCGGAGACCTGGACGACAGCCAACAGAGCGTGTGAGTGGCTGTCCGCACCCATCTGATGACCACCCTCCGTCCATGGACGCAAAAAAAAAAAATAGTTTTCGTCGGCAGAAAGAAAACAAAACAACAAACGTACTCATGCGGACTTTGGGACGGCCATAGTACGGCATATGAATTCAGAAAACACTTCATTTGCGGAAGCACAGCATCTGCTGTGTCCGGTTTGGACAGCCCTTTAGGTCGTTTTGGATATTGAGGAGACGCGGGGCCTTGGTTCATGCGGCCCCGCTTCCCGTGCCTGCTTGTGCTTCACGGACTGGCTGGAGGGACGCCCAAGGAAGGACACCTCGTCCTCCCCAATCGCGAAGGAGAGAGGGCGTGCGGGCAAAATGAGAAAATGGGAGGGAAACTGGTCGTTGTTCGTTTGCAGAGAGCCGATTTTAGTCAGTCGAAATCAATTCCTTTGTCGGAGGCTTGTCTTCGTGTTTTCCTCATTCAATGAGCGCTTACGAAATGCGTAACGGGCCGCTCGCGCGCAGCCGAATCATTATTCTACACAGTGTGGGACTTGTCACGTTTACCACGTTTACCTTTGGTCCTCATTGAGGCAAATGCCCACCCGCAGTCCGCTTTTTGCGCGGCTACGGCCGGGTCCGTCCATTGACTGCCTTTTGGGGCACCGGTGGACGAGAGACAACACCAACACAGTGAGTCCGTTTTCGACGTGTTTATTGACTCAAATGCCAACACGCTTCGCTCTTAGAGAGGAAAAGTCTGGGCGCTGGCTCAATTGCCAGTATCACCCGGTCGGTTGAAGTCGGAGGCCCACAAAGAAAAACCGAGCTCCGTAGAGCCAGGGCCTCCGCCGACGAGAGCCCCCGGCCCTCTTTCGTGGCCGGCTTATGTAGCCTCGGAGATATGGACGCGCCCGGGGAGGCCGGTAGCAGTCGCGTCCACTATCGCTCTCAAGGGTCCGCCGGCGGCACTGTTCACCCTACTTGGGCGAGGGAGAGCCGTCCCCTTCGGGGAATACAGCCTCGGTTCCTCCTATCCGGGCTGGCCGTCGCCGTTGGTGACGACGACTCCCACGGCCTGCTTGAAGTTAGTCCTAGATAGGGATATAGGGAACCCCATGGTTCCCACAACAGTGAACTTGCGCAGTAATAGGGCGTGAGTACGAAGTTCGAGCTAGAAGTTTATTTCCAACACACAATGTTTATAATGCTATTAAATGCAAAGGAGCAAGCGAGCTGGACAAGAATGACGAAAATAATCCCTGGAGAAGGGGAACAAGAGGGACAAAGGACAAACACAAATATCCAAACACAGTTAGGTGACTGGTTCGTAGAGCGCTCCACTGGAAATGGAGAGGTCCCGGTTTCGATACCCGGACCAGGCGGATTTTTTCGGTCGCGCACCAGTCACCTAGCTGTGTTTGGAGATTGAATATTGGTAATTCCCTACTCAAGGGGAGCATGAAATGAATTCTGGGCTGGAGTACATTATTTTAGATTGGGAATTTAATAATCGGATACCGTTTTGCTTCGTCGGGTATATCTATGCCTTTGCAACAGTCCCCCAGACAACTGTTTTATTTTTTTACGTTGCCCGAATAAAACGTTGAATTGAATTTGAAATTGAAAACTAGTGCACAAAGGTAGAGCGTCCGAAGCCCGTACGAAATTTTGAAAATATTACGGACTATTTCTATACCTCCTTTCCTTCGAAAGGTTTCCGCCCCTTTCGCTTTGATGCATCCGCGTTACCCAAGGACGTCAGCCGAAGCCAGCTCACGCATTGGATACGAGCACTGGGTCACTCGGACGTGTGGGCTCACCAACGAGCGATCCGTCGCCGAATATTTGCATTCGCGTTCGTGCACCCAATGAGTGCCCTGACGGAACTTATCATCATTCGCGGATGACAAGTTCTATGGCGTGCTTAAAAGCACGGTGGAAGCTCGGAGTCATCGCATTCCGAAACCAACACCGTCAAAGTTGACAATGTGACATATTCCCTTCTTTATGTCGATGAAAGCAAAGCTAACCAGACTGGCCAGTCGTGGAAGGCGGACCACGTCGGCTACAAGTCCGCTACAGCTGTACCTCAGTATTTACCGACGATTGCATCGGACGCAAGGGACGGCTAACTCCGCCGACCCTCAGACGGCTGGGAGAACTTCCGGTTCCGTTGAGATACTACGTTACGACCACGTGATTTCTCATTTCGCTTCTGAGCTGAGGAGGAAAACTAACAAGAAGTTAAAGAACTGTTTGAACGTCGCCCGTGTTCATCACCAAGACCTCTGCATCGCTTACCACCCGGGCGAAAAATGCTGAGTCACTGAGTTGTGGACGCATGCGCAGCGTCTGATATGCCGCACAACAGAGCAACAGCGCATGCTCGGAAGACCTTCCACAGCCCAGCAACTTCACGAGGGCTCACGAGCCCTCGTGCAGCGGAAGCGCAGGTCGAAGATACACCCGCTCGCTCTGCTTGCACGTTGAGCGGTGTCGGTTGTTCCTTTATCGTGCAGTGGATCGGATTCTTGATCAAGCGACACGTGACTTTCGAAAGGGGTCAATACCGTTCTTTTCCTCATCTTCACTCGGAAAATTACTTCTTCACGAAAGCGCGCATCCACGGTGTTCTCGCTGCCTCCTGTGGCACTTGGGAAAAAAAAAATATCCGGGCCGTTATCGCGCTGGGTTTTTCTCGGCGCATTTGTCGCGCACCTCGTTCGCTTTCCGAAGCGATCAATCCGCGCCTGTCTCCTCGTGAGTTTCCAGGCGCTGGGACGTGGCTTCTCTTATTTTGCTTCTTTTTACGAATAATCCAGTCCTCCCACGTCCTTTGACTTCCGTCCCTTGGAGTGATCGAATTCGAGTGGGCTAACGGCTGGCGACTCGGGATGCGCGGTCGCGCTCCCGTTCTGGCCGCTGGGGCGCGTCGACGGGCGAAGTATAGTCCTCGCCCCGGTCGTGTCGGCGGCGCACCCTCCGACTCCTCGCGGTCCGATCTTCGGCCGAGCATCGATCTCCTTCGACGCCCAGGTAGAAACTCTCCCGAGAAAGCGGAGGTGAGCGCCCCAGTTCGGCCCAAGCGTGGCCGCGGGCTCCCCCGCCGTCTTCCTTCCCGAACTCATTATGTTCTTGGTCGCTGCACTCGTGTCTCTGCTCCGCTCGCTTTCGTGCTTCGCTTTGTGCGGCGCCCGCCCGTGTGCACGCTTCCCACTATCTGCGGGTCATCGGGCTGCGTCGTTCCCGGACCGTGGCCGCTCCTCCGCCAACTCCCGGTCCTCGTGGTTAGCTGTGGGTACGGGCTGCGGTCGGTGCTGACAACGAACGGGCTCCGGATTCCCGACTTCACGCTAGCCCGGCCGCGTCGCTGCGGAGCTGACAGCCCCTGTTGGGATATGTTAACACCTATGTTCAATTCAAAGTGCTTCTTATTGCTCCCCCGTTCATTGTGACCCGTTAATGGCGCGAATAACGGTCTCGGATCGGCCTGGCGTACCGTGTTCTGTGCCTATACCTACGCCGAAGGTCTTCCCTGCAAATCGCTCGCTCGCGCGTGTTTTTTTTTTTTTTTTTTGAGGGGGGGGGGGGAGAGGGAGGGGCGGTCGCGTTCGCGTATGTGTCGGCCCTCTTGGTTTGCTTCGCCGCGAAGAGGGTCGCTCAACTCAACTCAGTTTCCTCCGGTGGTCCTTTGATCGACGATATTTGAACGTGTGCTGGTTAAGAAGCGATGACGGGGACACGCGGGACTAAGCAGAATTCCTCTGAACGAGGTTGTCTGGACTAGTTCTGCGGACTCGTGCGTGGATCCGCGCATGGGCTGTGTACGTCACGAGGCAAAATATTTGGGTACATCCCCTTACGCCTCTGTGGTGAACGTTAAAAGTACCGCATTACTTGTTAGACTGGTTCCGAGTGCGGGGAAAAGGAGCCGCTCGGTTGAGGTTCACGGTCGCAAAGAGGCACTTCCAACGGGCGCAGATGTCCGGTCCGCGGGAGAACGCTGTACCTGCAACATAGTAACGATCTCGAAGAGCGAAGCATCCGCCCATACCGGAAGTATCCGAGCGGTTAGCGGGTGAGCTGCTCCCCGAAGGAGTCCGGCGTGGCCACGGCATGAGAATAAACGCCCGTCAACCCAGATAGCGGCCGGGTCGCGCGCCACAGCCGAGCCGGCCACGCACACACATCGCCATCAGCCATCGAGAAAAGCGGAGCGCGCGCATCAGCTGTCCACCCGAGAAGAAAAGCGCAAGGGCTGCACAACCGGCCACTTCACCGCACGACAATCTTCTTGTCAGAAGAGACCTGGGCGCGGGCCCCTGCTTGTCAGGTTACTCGCGCGCTGCTTTTTTTCCCCCGAGTTCTTTTAACGCGGAGGGCCAGTTTATGGAGACGATCGCGCGCGTTTGGCACGAGCCTCTGAAACTTTGTGCGTGGCACCTCTGGGCGGCCCTCGCTACCCCAAGGCGCTCTTGCTTGCGCGGTGTGGCGCTCGGGAAGGGCGAGACGATCTAGAATGCCTGCCGCCGAGGAAACACATGAGCGCGCACGCTTGCGACTGGAGTGGCGTGCGGCGACAAACAAACGATCGGATCGAGGGGAGTGCCTCCACGAAAAGAAACATAAAACTGGGGAGAATGGGTTTTCGGAGGCGGGTGGCTTGTGAGCAGCGTCCAAAGTGGGTCTCTCCTCCGAGCTGCCACATCAACGGAGGGCTGGCCCGAGTTTTCTTCCGCAAACTCCCCGACGACGGGGCAGGCGCTGGCAGGCGTGATTGGGTTCCCGATGCGCCCAGCGGGAGACTTTCCGCCTTCACCGGGTAGCCGCCAATTTGGGGGAAGGGTGCCAAGCTCTGGCGTCCTCGACGCACCGGCGGATTTATACGGGCTTATAGGCAGGGGTCCGTGGCGGCACATTTGGCGGGAAAGACTGCTCCGTGTGTATACCTCTCGGAAAGGGGACCGTATCGCGCTGGGAAGAGGCGCGCCTGTCAGATGTCAATAAGGGGGAGGGAGCGTAGAAATAGGTCCGGAGATCTCTTTTGTTTAGACGTTTGATTTTGCTTTTTTTCTTGTAAAATCCAGGGCGCGACGCCCGAGGATATACACCGGCCTGAGGTGCACTGGAATTCGGCTGCTTGGAAAGCACACCTTCGCCTCCCGATCGAGGAACCCTCCTATCAGATTCTGGAAACTGCGTGTTTCTTTTTTGTTTTAATTTACATCGTATATAAAAGACGCAAGTGTTACATCCGTGATGATCGAGTTGAACTGCACGGGTGCTGCAAAAGCAGCTACCGCTCACGTCGATGCTTGCTTGGAAAACGTGAGAAACCCTTAAGCAGCGTGCGCCTTCTCGGTCGGGTTTCCCTGGAAGCCGTAAAGAAGTTGCTGGTCGCTTTCGAGAATGGGCGACCCAGTTGACTGCTTCCGCAGGGAGTTGTTTCCAACTTTGGCGATTTTCACGACGGCAGTTATCCAACGTATACGTATACCGTGGCCTACCCTTGCTCGCGCTGAAAGTGACGTATTTTGAGCACGGAACATGCGTTTTCGTCAGCTCTCGATGTTTTTTTTTTATGTTATCATTCTTGGCATCTTCTTGACGGGAAGTTTTTGTTGCTCATGTTACGGGACATAGCCGGCTAGAGTCCGAACCCTTTGTTTTCTCTCTATCATGCCCCGAGTGCGTTTCTGTAGAAATGTGCGCTATCGAGTTACTGAACCTCAAGAATGCCAGCAGCGGCTTTAGATTTATTAATTGACGGAGAGGAAGATAAAGAGAGAGATACAGATTGCATAACACCAGTTTTATTTTGACCGTGAGTTGGAAGAGACACCTCTTTCTTGTAGCTCGAATTTCAAACGTTTTAATTTTTGCTCTTCGTCTCTACCTTTTCGCTGCCTTTGTGACAACGTCGTGTGAATCTAATTTCACTGCCGTTTTGATTTCGCTCACGTTTCGTTGCGGCTTCGAGGAATCTACATAAACTCCTGTCTCGACAGGAGTTCACAGCGTCTTCAACGCTACAGCAAATTAGAGTGCCGAAGTGAAACACGTGACAACTACAGGAGCAGTGGACCACGAAAGTGTCACGTGCTTTACCCGACTCCCTAATGGACTCGTCGAGGGCGTGGCGTCCTCCATTTGCCAAGTTGTCCGAAACTTGGTATATAGTTGAGACGTCACGATGAGGCCGATGTCACTGGGCGGCTTTCTTCGTATACCCGCCGCCAGTCAACGCGATCTGGCGTCTCGCCGATTTGTGCATATACAGTTCAGCGTTGCTTCATTGACGTGCTCGGCGGCGCGTGTTCGGATTAATCGCGCCTACTTTCGCAAGGTCGTGTTTACCGACCTCGATTGTTTGTTCTCGTTGGCGGGCCAACAGCGTCGGCGTGGCAGCGCCGCTTATGTAAAGACGATCGCGGGACTGGGTCAAGACCATCAGCGGCTGCGTCGATTAATTCCCAGCCGGGCATCCTCGTCGCTGCTCCGGATCTTCACCTCGTTTCCGAACTGGGGCGCGCTTGGCAATTTGCGCGTCCGCTTTAATTGGCGCTCCCGGCAGCGCTGGGGCCTTTCTCACCGCTCGCGCTGTTCTCCCACTGCGCCGCCGCCCGGAGCTGGACGCCGTGACGTCATCGATGCAGCCGTGTCACTGCCAAGCTGGCCAGATAGACCATTTGCTCAATTCCCAAGCGCCCCGGCCCTCACTCGAGGAATCATGGGAACGGTGTTCTTTAAATTAGTGATCGGTAATTTGGATTAATTCGATGGTTACGCAGTTTTGAGTGTAATCTTACAATATTATCACACTCGGGATTGTTGTTTTAGCAGGAATTGCTTAGCCGAGAATTCGGAACAACCAAACCAGGATTTAGCTCGGAAACAGCGGTGCGTTTTAGGATTTTTAGTGGCTAAGTGTCTTTGAAGCTGTACGAGAATGGTAATATTGTAAGAGATTTCTACGGCTCAGCCAGGTTGAAAGGTGGATTACATGCACAGTGTACCAATAACGCTGACATGGACAATAAATTGTAAAAGCGATATGACAGGTTCTTGGACTCTACGCGACGCTGGTTTAGGGTGACTCCGGATGACACTCAAAACTGCGTAACCACCGAATTGATCGAAATTACCGATCACTAGGGAATTGAATAAACACCGTTCCCAGGACTCCTCGAGTGCGGGCCTTTGGGGATTTAGTGAATGGTCTATTGAGTGCTTGACGCCGCGATGGGCCCGCGGTGCGCTGCATGCGGTATCTCTGTGGAGAACTTGGTTCGCACGAATGCGTCTTCCACAGACCTCTTCGCCTTCGCCACTCGTGTTTGGCAGTTGAAGATTTTGTGTGCGTTTGCTCCTCTCGCTTGGGCCTTTTGGCCTGCAGCATGTTCAAATAAATAGCTGTGGGTACAGCCCGCGTCCGAGGGAGTGCTGCAGCCGACGCACTGAGATGCCGCCTAGACAGCAGAGATCTCCGCTGTCGCTGTCCACAACGGGTTCCCATTTCAAAGGCTGCGCAAGTCAAAGCTGTCAGCGCCAAGGCCACTGGGTCTTCGCCGAGTCAGATCCTAGTAGAGTAGTAGGATGACATTTACCGCTTTGTTTTACAGAACGCCTTTCAGCACGCTGTTGTATTGCTGCCCTTACTTGCGCATTTTCTTGGAGATTTCCTTCGTTGCCATTTTGTACCACTTGAAGGGAGGGTGTGAGGTGGCTTTTTGGAGTACCCTCCGCTCTCTGTAACACGGGTTGCACCATCCCTTCTCCCCTTCGAATTAACTACAGTTGGGAACAAATAAGAAAACTCTAGCGTATATATTGGCTTCGGATAAAATGCCCGGGACCAGGTACGCTTTCATATATTTAAGCGATACCGCAGCTCGCACCTGCGAATGGCAGCACGTGCGAGCTTGCGTATAAATATGAGTTTCCAGGTGCAAATAGTGCTTCTGCGACCAGGTTCACGTAAGACGCGTTCACACTCGCTAGTCGTAGCAGTCGCGCGACAGCTTCTTGTCGTATAGAAGCGACGTTCGCCGACCTGTTGGGAGCAGTCGCTTCCAGACTGATTTTTCAGACCGGTCGTAGAGTCGCCCTGTGGCTGAGTCAATCAACGGCGTCTCACAAGTGACGTGTGACGCGTCGAGTTTCTTTACTTCCGGCATTTCTGCGGGAGATCCAACCTACCTGTCTGCCAAACGCTCCAGCGCCCCGGTTCGCGGTGGCGGCCACCATCTCCGCGGCGGCTCCGGTCAACGCTATTAAAGCGTACCGATTTCTTTATAACGAGCAGCATCTCGACTTGAACGAGCGCCCGAAAAAAAACTCGGGCAGCAAAGCTGTGCCACTTTTGGCTTGACAGGACCACGTACTCAACCGGGAAAACTCGAGCGAGTGCACTATGCTTTCGTTGGTTCCGAAGGACCCAGAACCTTTTCTGTAGCTGTGACAGGGGAAATGAGAGAGCAGCGAAAGGCGAACCCGTGTTGTGGCGTGAAGGACAGAATCGGCGGCGGCGCCCGAGGGCTTCCGAGAGATCGCCCGCTATGTGAACGTCGGTTGTCGTCGGTGGTCGCTTGTCGCGTGTCGCTAGCCGGTCGCGCGAGTGTGAATGCGCCTGTATTCTCGCCTCGCTTGGAAGTCTCCGCGCTCTTCAGCCAGCGGAGCTTGGGGTATTTGCATCTCCCACGACGCCGCGGCATTCAGCGGAGATAACGACCTCTGGAGATGGCGGACGTTATTGCGGGAGCACGCGCCGCGTTACGTGGCGGTTATGCGGGCGCTGCAGCCAGCGCTCCCGTGAGAGGGAGAGCGTCAGCCCCACTGCCCTGGCCGAAAATTGGCCCATCTTGGCGCCGCGTGCGTGCACGTGCACGCCAACGACGCTCGCTGCTTGTTGCCCTTCTGTGTGCAAACACCCCCTCCGCGCTGATTTGGCTCCCGGCCCGTGCGTGGTCGGCACGGCCTTCCAGCGGAGATTGCGGCGGGGCGCAGTGCGCCGAGCCTGTAATTTCACTGCACCTTTAATGCCGGCAACTGGTTTTCCAACGGATGGCTGCGGTGGCGTCTGCCCAATGACCGCGTTGTTGCCTTCGGGCTGTATAAAAGCTTTTTTATAACTGTTGTTTTTCTCAGGGGGCTGGGTTGCTCGTGATCGCGGCCCGTTTCAGCGCGTGCAATTGGCCACGGGGCCTCGTCCGAAATTTGAATCTCGGCCTTATTGTGCGGGGCGGAGAGCCTGTCATGACGTGCTCGGAGCCTTTTGACGCGTGAGGCAAACCGGCCGACCTATAAATGTGCAAGTGCAAGATTCTATATATCAGCTTTTCTTTTTGTATATACGATGCTTTTTTGTTTGTTTGTTTAGCCTTTGTTTGCCACTAGCAGCGAGAACTGTCCACTCGAAATGGCTTCGGCCGATTCTGAACCGAAGCTTCGATGGGTCTAAAATACATAGCACTTACGAAGGGGAAAAAAAAAAAAGAAAGACAGGCGCCTGCGTACGTAAACATAGAGAGTGCGAAGCCAAACAAGAGCGCCCGCGTTAACGCACTTTCGATTTTGAGTAGAGCAGACGTCCCGTCGAAGCCGACCCGAAAAAGGATCCGAACGTAGCCGAACTGAGAAGCGCCAGTGAGGCCCAGTGACGCGTATAGCCGGTCCATGGGGAACTTACGACCCCGTTCGCGGAACCCCGAGCTTCGAGTCCTGGGTCGATATTCCGTCTGTCGTGGGCTGTCCGGTCAGAAAGTGTCGGTCCTTTGGCGCTTCATAGACGGTCCAAGAGTAGAACACGTACCCTGCGTCGTTCTGGCCGCTGGGAGACTGCGTGCCCCCGGCCGGGTGTTTCACGTCAGCGGGCACTTCGAAATGCCGTGCTCCTGCTGAATTCCGTATGTTTTCGGTTCCCGGCCGAATCCACGTATAGTATTCGCGACGTCGCGTTGCCTTTGACGATCGCCTTCGCGACAAATATCTTCGCGCTTCCCTCTACCTGAGTGAAGATATCACGTTTTTTCTCCAGCTTTCTGAATCGGCTGTTGACTGAGCCGAGTGCCTCCAATTCTTTCTTCTGAACTCGTGAATGAGGGAAATCCTCGACAAATAGAGCTTATTCAACCCGCATATTGCTCTAAGTATTCCATGTTTACTTCCCGATACATAAATTAATGAATCGCGTTCATGTGGCATCTGTCGGACCCGGTGATTTTCCCCGGGCATTCGACGTCTTCGGCTGATGCTGTCCTTTTCAAATAAGGGGTTACACAATTACGTGCTTCGTAACTGCTACCGGTATGGTGCCGCTTTCCTATAGAGCGTAACCTTTGCCAGTACCGTATGACTGTTAGTTGACGTCTTTAACGTGCCAAGTGCTGCATTTCACATCAAGATTTCTGTGGCGACTTTTACGTGGATGCGACTGTAGCGCATCGGATCGAAATTCGGTGACACTAGGGAGTTTTAGAGAACCGTTTTTGCACATCCAAAACGGTACGATGGGATCTCCGGTATACGAACTGCGCATGCGCTACCACGGAAGACTCGCATATACGCAGTTCGTACCGGAGGACCCATCGCACCGTATAGGGTGTGCAAAAACGGTTCCTTAAAACTCCCTAATAGGGACGTCTAGCAAACCGTTGCCGTGTTCCACGTATCGCACTACCGGAGCCTTCGAGGCATGCTTTAAGCGCGCGCCCGGGTGATACCGTGACAGGGGGCGCGCGCTTAAAAGCACGCTTCGAAGGCTCCGGTAGTCCGGTACGCGGAACGCGGTAACGGTTTGCTAAAAGTCCCCAATGATCGGATAGGGAAGGAAGAGAGAGGAGGGTTGATTGGTCCCCTGTCGATTTGGCGTGTTTCGGTTGCGTTGTTTGAAAAAACGGGCCTGAACGCTTCGGAAAGCGCCATTGGTTCGCGCAAGCAAAGCATCTATGCTGTAGAGCATGCGTGCTTTGCTTGCATGCTCTACAGGTGACTGTTTGTTTGCGTTAACAGTGTCGCGCAGTGTACATCTATGCCTTTCTTCACTGCACAGACATCTTGAGACAGGACGATATAGCTTCTCTTTGGTAGATATATATTCCCTCGCTGAAAACTAAGAATGCAGCATATTATTTCCGAAGTCTGGACGACGTGACGGCCTTGCAGCGAAAGTTAGCGGCGGCGACCGATCTGCTCGGTCGGCGACGCCGGCGGAGGGTATTCGCTGGCGGCCGTGACTCCCGAGGAGGCAGTCTTGTGCGTGACTCATGGGGCGACCGGCGCTCTCGATATCGCCTGCAACGAGATCCCACGAGGTTCGGCATCTCGTTAATGACGCTCGAGGTGGGAGTAATTAGCGGGCTAGAGGGGGGCGCTCATCGGGGTTGCTGCACCCCTTGGCTACTTTGCATACCTGACGCTGTGCCCCGAAGCTCGGAATTGAGTGAGTGCGCTGGGAGAACTTCTTTCGCGGTATCCGATATCCAGGGCGTCTCGACGTAAGAGCCACCGTGTTCTTGGCCCTGTGGCATGCTGATCTCATTGCCTAGCCCTCTGCTAATTCTTTGTGTGTGACGTTTATCGAATGCGCTCTGCTACGTGTACTGCTCATTGCGCTCGGCGAGTGTTCACTTGTGTAGTCGAACGTATGGGCTCTGGCGAATAAAGAGGCCAGGTTGCCTGCCCCATTTTATTTTATTTTTCCAAGAAGGACGCTTTCTTTTCCTCTGGCGGGTAATTGGTGCACGCCTTTTGGGGACAATTGCACCGAGGGAAGTGCTCCGCCTTTTGCGCCAAACTGCACCATAAACGTCAGTCTGCTCCGCATCCTGCCAAAGCGTAATTTTTGCTAAATAAATTGAGTCACACCTGCGCCATTATGAGCTTAAATGAAACAAGAAATAATTTAATATTGGTCGACGCTACTTATTGAAAGAACTATAGAAGGGAAGGAAAATGGTACATACATATTTTACGGCGGCTCTACTCAATACGCTCGTCGACCGTGCTGGCCCCGTCATCGTCTGAAGTTGGAAACAATGATGCCGTGGTGTCGGGCGTGTTATAAAGCTAAAAGTCGCAAAAAAAATAAACTGCTTAAAATTGTGGTATGGCGGCTGCTGTGATAATGCAGTACCAGGCTATCGTACTCCTGAGAAGATCATCTGTTTACAATATCGCCCACATGCCTCCACGCCGTGGCACTATCGCCGCTCTCGTCAACCTTCAACGGCTCGCACCGGCGCGGGTGCGTCGAGCTTCACCGCGTCGCATCGGTGTGCTAGGAGAAGCGACCTTCGCGGAGAACACCCATCTAGAGACTCGTGCCTTCACTTGGAAGGATGGAGCAGGCTCCCGCTGTGCCCGCTTTCCGCAGCGCAAAGGCCTACAAACTTTCGAACGTTTAGCGCGATAGGTCTACCTTTTTTGGTCTTGATTCTAGGTCAACCTCTGATTTTAAAGAGTTCCTGCGCAGCAGTCGATCGCTTGTTATTCGCGGGCCACACTGCGCCAAACCAAATAAAGTTTAAACAAAAAATCGAGAAAATGTGCATTCAGAATGCAGCAGTCGATCGAAATGGCATCGATTTTTGACTAAACTTTGGTTCCGGTGCCGCTAGCTTTCGCAGGATTAGGGATTGCTTTTAAAGCTCGACTCTAATTTTTTTATTATTATTTGCGGGTGATGGTTTTCGCAGTTCATGAGATGAGATGCTTGAGTTTGCTAGGCTCATAAATCTTGGTTGATCGTATCATCATTGATAGACGTTTTAGCTGAATTTCACATAAATAACACTGACAGGCTACATTACCTATGAGTGTGAAAGAGGGAGAGGCACTTTATCTCAGTTTGATCGTGTCTTGCTACGATAAATTTTTCAACCATTTTTTTTTCTCAATTCCGATGGTATACGTAACCGACTTTAATCTGAGTCTTAATTCTAAAAGAGGAAGTTGCGTGTCATGTTCTACTTTTTATGATTATTCATACGCATTATAATTAAGAGGTATAAGTTATACGCTTAAATATCGAAGATAGACTCTAAAAGATGATCAAAAATTGACTGATTGAGATTTGCAATCATCGCTTAACGTTCAGGTGATATGCAATCGTATGTTGGCATCTGCTCCAGGAGTGTCAGTGTATGGTTCGCCTTCCGTATGTCTGCGGCGTCAGCGCTCAAGGGTGCGCCCTAATCGGGCGATGGTTTTCCCTGGTGTTTGCGTTCCTCCTTCGTGAACTAGTTCTTTTCTCTGGCGGCACTAAAGGACGGGAAAAGGGTTGCGCAGCTCCTCGGTTTTCGCGGTCTGAAAGCGGGGCAGAAACGGCGACCCTTTCAGGATGGACCCGGAAGCAGTGTGTTATTTACATTGTCGTCTTTCCTTACGGCTGCGTCGGCTTTCTTTGGTGGAGCCGACGGCGCAACTGGTGCCGCGTGGCACCGATCCTTTGGCTATCGGTCCCAGTGGATGGGAGCTCGTCGAGGGCGGCGCTCTTTGCCCGCTCATCCCGGATTACCCCGTTCGACCAAGTCCGCGCATTGCCTTTCACCCAGAGCGCCCAGAACAGAGTTAAGCCTTCCGGAATGGGCGATACGAGGCTAAGAACCTCGAGTCAGTTTCCTTAGAGTAGGATTTTGCGCGTCTAGACACCCATTTCGATGGCTTCTAAGTTCTACCACCTGACTACATCTTCTCTTTCTTGGCAGTTGTTTCCAGCGTGAAAGAAGAAATTTCGTTCTAAAAATGGCCTTCGGCGTCTGGCGTGTCGAACGAGAGAGGAGGGCGGGGCCCATTAGGGCGGCCTCTGCTGAGCTCAGGTCGCTCTCCTTTCTGGGAGCGTCCGAGAGACGCGGCTCACGTGCCAATTACCTAATTGCCCAGCGTACGCCACGTGCACGTACTGGCGTTCTCCACGTCCGCTTTCTTGCCTCTTTCGCCCAGGTACCGGTGTTCCGAACCGCTTTGGCCGTCCACGGATTTTGTCTCGTGCCGCACGCGATCGTACATTCTGCTTGCTGCTCTGCTGGATGCTCGGCGGTTTATTTTTATGTCGGCATTTTGACCTCTCGCCGGCGCAGTTCGCGCGTCGTATACACGCTTGTCTCGCGATATCTCGAAACGGTGACCTCCGTAGAATCGTCGTGAACGTGTTGAACGCTGTGCCGCTCCACTTTCTAATTGCGGTCGAGTGTGTCGACTAGACTTTTGGCGCGTTGTCGTAAACTCGGCGAGATCGTTAGCGTAGCATTTCCTACCAGCGAGGTGTCTCGCGCGTGAAATTAGCTCCGAAAGTAAGCAATAAAGTAGGTTAGTTTTTTTTTTTTTTTTTTTAGGAACACGGTTGCACGTATAGCATCGCGTACGAGCGGTGGTTGTCTGACGAAAATTCGTTAGCTATTCTTTCGAATGTTCCGAGCGCGGGGCTCCGAATTGCGGCGAAAATCGGCGCAAAGTAGGCCACGACGGAGAACGAGAAATGGGAGATAACCACCGGGATGAGGGCTGTGCACGAGGTGCGTGTGTAATTCTGTACTCGGCACAAACACCTTCGCCGAGCCGTGATGCAAAATATGCCCTTTTGGGAGCGGACTCGTCATCTTTCGGCCCGTATGCATTATTTAAACACTCGGCCTAAAAGACTCATGGCGGCCACAGTCGTTACCATACCTTCGTCGGCATTGTGCGGCGCCTTCTCTGTTTCTAACAGCGCGTCAAAATGCATTCTTTACTGCGGTAGCTTTTTCATCGCACAAATTACTCGTGTAGTGAAAGTGCTCATTTAGACCTAGAAGAGAACATTTGGTCCTCGCCAATCCGAGCGAGAGGCGAAGAAGCGCCCGAAGTTCTTCTCGCCGCTGGGGCTAACAGTGTCGCCACGTTTACATTTCTTACACGAGCGGGAATCTTCGTAGCCCAATTTTATGCCGAGTTTCGAAACATAAATAGTTTTTAGACTTTCGGGCGGTGTAAAGAAAAATTATGAGAAAAAAATTTCCAACAGCCTTTATCTCCAAGGTACTAGATTGCAGTATTCGAGGAGCGATCGTTTGAAACTTGTTTTGGAGACATTAAAAAGTCGCTTCGGGAAGTGAAGAACCTATATTTCTATTGGTTTCCCCGCGAAATTTAAGAGGGAAACTGACTCGGTTCAAAGATCGCGTGGCGTTAGTCGGGAAACCAAATTGGTATAATAGTTCATGCGACGCCAGATCACGTGACATCACTTTTGCCGCTAAATTTGGCGCTGCAGCGAATCGTGTCGCGCTGCGTTAACTCGGATACTTTTGTGACGTCGAAGAAACATTGCCGGTCGACATGCCATATGCATAGTGTTGGCGGGTCTTTTTGTCGCTCGGGCCTCACTGACTGGCCATCGAATGAAGTAAACAAAATACAAGCTCGTTGGTTTCATTGCTCCACTAGAAGTCCACCCTGTACGGAGCCAATCCAACAGCGCCAAAAGTGCATGGTCATGCCACTCCACTCGTCTCTATGACCGGCTAAAGCAATCGGGCGCAGTGAATGCCCTCTTTTCTGGCCGGCACAGGAGTGCCGTGACGATGCGCTTTAGGCCTTCCATGGGATCTAGCATGGGCTATAGACCAATGCTCTGTTCACGAACTAGCCCGCCCACACCGGGCATTGCGCATGTGCCGTTTTGAGAGCAGCGCCACCGCCTGATGTCGGAGTCGCCTGTTGGTCTGTAGACCGGAAACAGAGTTGGGGTCGCTATTCATTGTACACAGGTGTGACTCATGTTTAGAAGGCCTCGAGACCCGCTCTCGACGTCATTCGACGTTGTTGGCGTGTACGTTAACTTTGCCTTCTTTTCTCTCTTTGCAGGTGAGTTGCATTTTGAACGCCTCCTCCTCCCTGGACTGAGTCCTCCCGCGCGGCCCTGGGTTCCCGTGGCGCTGCTCCCCGCCAAACAAGTCGAAGCCTCCGAGCGCTTTTTTTTTTTCTTCTTCGCGCTCAGGTTGGATACATTCGCATCTTTCACAGGTGGGAATACAGGAAGCCGCGGTGTCTGATATAATCGCGGAGTATCTCTGTTCCTCGCTAAATGAATCGGTTTATAATTATGTTCCGCGATTACGCGAGCTGGTCCAAACCTCTTCCGTAGTTGCGATCCAGGTCGCGTTCGCAGTCTTTCTTGTTTGTTTGTCGATCGAGAATGAGGCTGACCATAACGATCTCACTAAAGATAGCGCAAGGACGACGGAAGGAAGAACGAGAAGACAAGAAAGAGCGCTAGCCCACCAGATGATTTTAGTGCGTAACGGTCTCATCTCGCCGCAAATACCGACAGTCTCTTCCAAATGGCCGACTGACGAGAGCACTTGATCGTCGGGCGAGCAATAGTTGTGTACGCTCGTCCATTGCCAACTGTGCGCCTCCACTCAGCGAACTGAGTCAGCGCCTGCTAGATTTTCCACGAATCTCTCTCGTTCGTACGCCCCTCGAATCTTTAAAACAAACGTCTCTTTTACGAGCTTTTTATTATTATTATTTTACGTTTGCAGCGTGCCGTGTCTCCCGAGAAACGAACGCTTTTTTGTGTTATTACGTAGCTAAGCCGGTCGTAAAACTGGAAGAGAACAGAAGCCCCGATGAGGCAACATGCTAACGACGATCGGCGTATGCGGCGTGCGTTCTCCTCTCCGGGTGTTGTCGGGGCCCGCCTCGACCAGCTTTTAAAGAGACCGGGATGTTTCTTCGACTTCCTTTTCTGCGTACGCCATTGTTCCGTGGGCGCGGACGGTTACGTCGTCGCGCATGCGCGGATTCTTTGTTGTTCTCGTTTCGGTGTGCCGCAGAAACCTCGATCCTCCGCTCGCGGTTGAATCGCGTGATTTTATTTCCCCGCCGCATTGAACTAACGCGAATCGCGCACCCGTAGATAAAACTTCGAACTCGTGCGTATTGTTTGATTGCTCGGACAGCGGGAAGTTATTGTGACTCAGAAATAGAGTTAATCTATATCTGCCGTTGAAGGACGGTTTTGTCAGTAAAGTAAGCTGCTAGCCGTTTTTTTTTTTTGTTTTTTTTGTTGGGGGGGGGGGGTGTTTGGAGCGCACTTGTTTCACGGAGCAAGAGGGCCGCTGTATGTCGAAACATGTGTTTTACCCCCGCCGGGAGTAAAGCGCGACACACATGTGCCACAAAGCTATCCAACCCGACGTACGAACCATCGAAATCGAAGAAATGTCTGCTCCGACTCGCCGCACACGACAGTTCTTTCCGACACGCGTCGTTCCGTTCAGCTCCCCCAGTTCCGGGTATCCCTCTACCGGATGGGTGGATGGATGCTAATTGCTGTATTTATAACGGGCGGTAGCTCGCGCCACCTAGCTTAGAAACCTAAAATATTATTCCTCCCCTCGTCCTTCGGGGTTTTTCTGACATTAGAACAAATGATGACGTTCGCGCCATCCGTGCTGCCATTGGCTGCGGCCCTCGGACAGTCGGACGACGGTGCGGCGAATATCTGGCAAGTTGGTCGCATGCCGGAGCCGGGCGGAGGCAGCCCCCGTCCGACGCTCCGGTGCGACCAAACCTGTCGTATCCGATCGTCGTTCCGACAGGTCGCACGTCGGATCGGGAAGTTTCGACACGCATGCGTCCCGTGCTTAACACGGAGGCACTCGAGGAAGGGGTTCGGCCAGAACTGGTGTCCAATCAGCGTCAGCCTTGGGATGGCAGTCGGCCTGTCCACTTCCGTTGCTGCCTCCTCACCGGTTATGGTTAGGTGGCAACCGTATAACGCAATCTGCGTTGAAAGAAAAAAATCTTGTTCGACGATCAATGAGATTGATCTGATGGAAAAGTTCTTAGATCACTGGACAAGCTCCAGGGAAGAGCGACGTTCGAAAACGGTTCTTCTCTGTTACCTGCACGCGAGCAGGTATCGAGCAAAAACGCTGTCCGCCCGGGCGGAGCCTCGATGCCTCCACGGGCAACGAAGAGGGCTGTGCACGAGTACCTATAAGCGTCATCGAAAGACGCTTATAGACGCTGCTCGCTTTGCAAGCAGCGTCTATAAGCAGTTCCGTAACTGAGCACATCTAATAACGTTGCGTTGGGCCCAGCGTTGGGGCCAGCCGAGTGTTCGGCTTAGGACAGCAGGAGGCGATTTGCCATCCTGGTACCCCTTCGCTTCATTTGAAAGGTTAAACGTAATGATTTCGAGGACTGCTCCTAATGGTAAGCGATCGTGAATGCTCTGAACTACACGTGTGAGTAAATTTTCTTGATTCGGGCTCTGCCGTGACGACCGCGAGCAGACGAAGTTATTTGGTTCGACGGCACAGAACATGAATGATCGTTCAAGTTCAAGATGACGGAGACACATCACCTGCCATGGCGGTCGTCTAGACACTTTCTACTCTATCTAGCCCCGGAGCTCTTGAAATTGCGACCGGTAAATGTTACAACGGCAGTTGTGCGCCATGTAACTCGAACCACTGATTTGCACGCTGCAGTCCGTTTCACATGTTTACTAGAAGATGACGCTGCCGGTCAAGGTCATCATTATCGTTTACACAGTTGCACCAGTTTTACGATTCACTAAAACGCGTTAAATTTCATGTGCGGTACACGGAACGGAGCAGCTGCACCATTCATGATTTCAGAACCGTGTGTTCCACAAACGACTCGCTAAAACTCCCTAATGAATCGCGCGGTAGTCGTTATACGAACGGGAACCTCTAACGCTTGTCTTCTTTGCACGCAACGTAAGAGATGTTGGCGCTCATTTCACTGTGTATTTTGCTAGGGTTCCGTGTTTTCCATATATAACAGCGAAAATTAACCCCGAGGCGGTTTTTTCTGTATCGGTGAAAACTGAAAAAATTTGAATTTGAGCTGTTTTTGGGGAAGAAAAACGCCAGCTTCACGGGGAAAAAAACTTCTACCGTACTTTTTTTTTTCTTGTTGACTTGGAACAGAGCCGCACTGAACTGTGATGGGGTTGTTCCTTTCTATCGAAACCACATTCCTTGCTCCGTTCCCTTCTCTTACCTTTACCAGCGTGACGGTTTCCAAATATTTAGGCCAGACATAAGTTTCCTGGAACCTGAAAGAAAAGAGTACACGGGAGTGACATTGGGGGCATTAAGAGCGGTTCAAACCAGCCCGCAAAACGTCGCCCAGAATAACCCGCAGAACAAAACCCCTTTCTTTCTTTCTTTCTCTTTTTTTTTTATAACTTCCGCAGGCCGGGAGGAGTGAATAGGGAGTTTTTGTAGACCGCGTTTCCCCTCCGCTAAGCCCTCCGCAACGAAGAAGTTGCTACTGCGCCTGCGCGCCGATAGCCTCGACTGTAGAGTTCCCGGTATCGTATAGCGGGTCGCGGAGGGCGTTGTGGGACGGCGAAAACGATCTACGAGAACTCCCTAATGTGTGCTGAACTGTGTGGACCATAGAGAGAGAGCCAGCGCACCGGCGACGGGCGGGTTGCGCGGGAAAGGCAAAAAGGCACAAGGCACATTAGTCTCCACGGGCGAAAGAAGTAGAAAAGGCACTCTTTGTGGTATTTTTGAGTGGCTTCGAGGGGTAGAATACAACACAAGCAACTGCATCTTAAGCCTCCCTGTGTGCTTTTGTAGGGTTCCCGAGAAGCGACAAGCAACCGTAGAAGCGCGTTTTCTGGCCTGCGTTTCCAGAGCCGCAAGGAGCGTGCTCCGATGGCTGACAAATGTCTCACAGTCCACATTTCTTTCCCGAAAGCCGAGCCAAGGGCGGTCGTGCTAGCGGATTGGCCCGCGGCATCCGTGGCTCGGCTCCTCGCAAGATATGGCCCTTTCGTATCCATCGGGGGGATGCTTGGCGTCGACCGCGAGCCATGACGGGAGACGTGGTCCCGTTGCGGTCGTTATTGATGGGCTTCGGGCGAGCCTCCGTCGGAGGGGCCAGTGGGCGTTCCTCTCCCGTTTCGAGACACGTACCCCCGCGCTGAGGTCGAACCGCCAACATCCCCGGGCGCGCGCCGCCGCGGATGAGCAGAGCCCCAGTTCTCGCGCTCGCAAGTTGCGACACACAGTCTTCCTGTGGCCGAAGCGAGCGAGTGCAGCCAACCGTTACGCGACGATGAGGGAGCCGACACGATCATCGACGCGGTGATACAGCTCGAAGGGATCGCGCGTGCTGGGAGAGGGCGCACTTACCGTTACCGCAGTCGTCGCCGACGCTTGCGAAACGGCTCCGCGATTACGATTACGGCGCGCGCTGTCGGCGGCATGTTTGCGCTCCGTTTCACTTCACGATGGAGCGCTGTGGACGCTACGAGTCATCGGAGCCATTCCAATGATGTCGGCCGACCCCCGGAGCCAGCGACGCGCCTAATCACGTGATAAGTTCACAGCGCTGGATTGGCTCGTATGGCTCGTAGCCTCTGCTGCGGTCCATCGTAAGGTTTAAACGGAGCGCTGCTTGCGCGAAAATGTTGCTGCCCGCCCGGCTCCTATCTTGCGAACGCGATCATGCCGAGTCCCGCTGGGCTGGTCGTTTCCGACGCGGAGCGGGACGGGGCTTCAAGCTTGGACGTTTCGTTATGATTCCTACTCGGGGATTGCAATCGCGCGGGGACTGGTGCCCGGCAGGGACGCTGTCTCGCGAGCACTCGAGCCGCGCAGCCCCGCCACTTTTGAGGGAACAAAACGCTTCGAGGGTTGTCGTCTTGGGTCAGTGAGAGTGTTCACCTCCTTCGGTGCGTCCATTCACCGGTCCGAGGTACTCCGCCGACATCTTGGAAGATTTCCGATAGACCGGAAGTGAGCACCTTGGAACGAGGGCGCCCCCTCTGGAGCGCGAGGCGTCTATTGTTCGGCTGTCCAATCTCCGTTTCCCCGGTTCTCCTCTTGCGGCGGAAGAAGGCAACGGCTGACAGCTCTGCCTCTCCAGGAAATGGCACTGCGCTTCCTTTTCTACTTGACCGAAATGTACTGTGACATGAGCGCGGTAAGCACCCCTTAGCGCCGCTGCCCGTGCCGAGAAAACAGCGCTTTCTCGTTTCCGTTTTTTCTCGCTGCTTAGGGAGGAAGAAACAACCTGGGTACTTTGTTGGGGGCCGCGGGCAGCAGCACGCATTTTTGCGTCGACCGAGTGACGCGTTTCTTATTCTTACTCAAAAAACAGGACCGTCCGAATAAAAAAAGAAAATAAATATAAGAAAGCCCTTCGGCCTTTCCAAATATTAAAACAAAAACAACAACAGTGCATTATATTGGCTATATCCACACCAACCCGGAAAGCGAAACGACCTAAAACAGAAAGGTGCGCATTCGTTGTGTCAATCATTGCTTACGACGAGATTCTTAACGGAGAAGCAAAACCGACGGTCAGCGTTCACGTGGACCAGGAACGCTGTTTATTAAAGAACAGTTAAGTATGCTCTGACACGGGAACGTTCGGATCATTGTGAGGCATAATGGTCTCCAATGCCTTGATTCCGAAACACTCTCCTGCCGCTGTATTTCGCTCGTATCTGCTGACCACATCATCTCGTAATCACGGCGTTGCTTCTAAAATGGAAACAGGGTGCCATGGAAGTTCCTCTGCCTCTCATCTTGCGGAACTACGAACGGCCTAACTTCACGCTGTTCTATTCTTTTTCTTTGCCACGTGCCGGGCGGCGTAGTCGGCCTTCACTGGTTGTGTCGGGTTTCACGAGACTGCCCGTTCGCGCCTCGTCCGAACAGCACTTTCGCTTACTTCAGCTTGGCATGCGGTCTACGCAAGACCCTAACCCGCTCATATTCCAACCGAGCAACGCTTTATAGCTCCTTCGCTACCTACGTAACCTGAGTCAGGTAGTTTGCCCTTGTATATAGTTTAACTTAGGAAAGAAAGCCCTATGCTTTTTATTCTAAAGAAGATGGACAGATTTACCCGAGAAAGCACGCGGTCGTGTCTTCGTCTTCTCCGTTACATAACAGCGGGCGGATGGATCTCGTTTGTTTATCAGAAATGCATCTATAGAATGCTTCCAAGTTTATACCAGGAGCAAAATCCTTTTGTGATCCAGGCAAGTTAATTTCGAGCCTCGTTTTCTTTTCTTTTTTTTTTCTTTTGTGGTCTATGGTGAAAGAATTCTCGAGTGACTTGAGAATAACGAGAGCAGAGTTACGAGTTACGTTTAACTAAAACAGATGAACGCGCGTCTTTATCCTCGGTCTTGCGAATATTTCAGGCTCGTTCACTCGGTTGCTACGACTGCGTTGCGCTGCGTTGCGTCGTGCAGCACAGCGCCTCCCCATTGGCTCGTCCTAAGGGTCGCCATGGCAACAGCTCGACGCGAGCACTCTTAACGAGGCGCAAGTGGTTGCAGTCGCACTCCAACGCAACTGTGTGAAGGAGCCTTTACGCTTGTTAAGGGGATGTTACCACTTTGAACGCCCTCCCCAAGCGACGACATCAGAAACACGTCGGGAAGAACACTGAAAGCGGTCATGAAATGGTATATAAATCTAAAGAGAGGCACGTTCAACGGGTCGCCCATTTTCTCCAGAAATAGATTAGGCTCTTCCGTGATGAAAAAGGACTATCGAGCGGGCAATTTGTACTTTATTACACAGTTTTTTTTTTTAGCTTTAACAAATTTGTTTGAAAAAGGCCGTGAAAGCTTTACTTTGGGGTTTGTGCAGATGAGTTATACGGCCATGGGGTGACATAGTACAGACGCGTAAGGGTAGCGATCAGTAGGCTAATTAAGTAAAATTTATTAAAGTGAAAATAGACATATGGTTTTAATTAGAAACTTGCTCAGCGTCATTGAAGACCTCTAAATCAGTCGTTTGTGGAAAGACTGAGCGTGTGAGAAGCGCAGTAGTGCGGTAAAGTTTTCACTTGTGCGGCAGGAGCGGGGCTACCGGCGCGATAACGCACCCGAGCGATTTTTCCGTCTTTAGTCAGAGCCCCAGCCTTGTACCTGCTGTACGAATGGTAACTTTAGTGCACTTCTGTGCCTGTCACGCGCTCGAAGTATTTCTAAAAATGACTGATTTAGTAGTTTTCGATGACGCTCACCAAGTTTCTCATTTTATTTATTTATTTATTTACTTATTTATTAAAAAGTTAATTAACACATTTTACTTAATTACCGTATTTTCCGAACTATAGTCCGCACCCAGTGTATAGTCCGCAGGGGCAAATATGGGGTCATAAATAAAAGTTTGTGCTTAGATAGCCCGCACCCGGTGCATAGTCCGCACCCAGTGCATAGTCCGCACCTGGGGCTTAGTCGACACGAAAATCCTCTAATACGCGGCACACCTTGACATATGTCTGCTTTCTTAGCTCACAAACAAGCCGATAATATACATAAATCATCATTAGCATACTCTTTTATTCACAAAATCCGTCGCGTCTCGTCATAATCAACGATATTGAAAAACAAAATTCCTGTAT
This sequence comes from Ixodes ricinus, assembly GCA_037355805.1. Taxonomy (NCBI): domain Eukaryota; kingdom Metazoa; phylum Arthropoda; class Arachnida; order Ixodida; family Ixodidae; genus Ixodes; species Ixodes ricinus. The sequence goes on from JAZHYW010045860.1 coordinate 100,285, forward strand.
AGTCCGCACGCGTAGATAGTCCGCGCAGCCTGAAATTTCAACTTTTATACATGTATAGTCCGCGGACTATAGTCCGGAAAATACGGTAACCGACTGATCGTTTCCATTAGCCCCCTATATTATGTCCCCCTGGCCGTAGAACTCACCTACACAAACCGCGTAAGTGTAGCTTTCACGGCTTTTACAGCGGAGCTGTTAAGGCTAGTTTCCCCAGGATCGTGTCCCACGAAAAAGAAATGTCGACACAAAACTCTGGTTGCCGCCGTCGCTCATAGATGGCGGTAATTGTCCAGAGTGTTATGTTTGCCGGTTGTCCGCTTGCCGCCGTCGCTCATAGATGGCGCAACCTTTCGAGCCTTTCCGCTCTGGCTTGCCGACTTGCGGCCGGCCATTACTTGATTCCCACCATAGTACAGCTTCGCTGGTCTTGCTTCTTCACCAAAATAAAAAAACTGAAAGTTTTTTTCTTTAATCAAGCTTATAAGCTTTACAAAAAAAAAAAACTAAAAATAAAAGCACCTCTGTATAATATACACGTTTGCAAGCGCGGCCTCAGAGTGCCACCATTTGGTCATTGGGGTGCGCTTGGGCGCGTCCTAATCCGATTACGACGCCTTGCTAAGGCGTCCCAATCGGGTTATGGCCGCGCTCAAGCGCACCCCAATGAGCAAGATGGCGGCGCCCTGGGGCCGCACTTGCAAACGTTCCTTCAGTGAACAACGCCCCTGGAATGTGTTTGTGATGGCTGTTTTGGCCTTTGGGAGATCCTCTAACCGACATTAAAAGTCGCGCAAAGAAAGCTATGTAGTACGCTCCCCCCCCCCCTTTTTTTTTTTTTTTTTGCTCTCTTTAGTTATCGAGGAAAAAGAAGAAAGAAAGGACCTTAGTAGCCGGTGCCGCAAAAGGGAGCTTAGTCCAAAAAAGGAGTAAGCTCCTTTTTGCGTTCATGCCATCGAATGTCCACAAAATATCTTCTCAATAATGTCGTTATCTAAGTTTGTTGAGGAGCTCAGAAAGCGTAAACAGCGGACGTGCTGCGAGTCCGCTACGACCATATTTGGCCGCCTTTTCTAATCTGCGTCCGTGTAAAGTGTGCGTCCTGGTGTCCCAGATTCTGAGCGTATACCGTATTCGAAGCCAAAATGCACGAGTCTGGGGGTTTGCTGTCAAAAGTGTCCGAAAATAGATTGTTCCGTTAGTGGGGCATCCGTTTAGGCTTTCGGCTTCCGACACTCCCCCACAAAGGACCGCGTGTCGGCTCGACCCAAAGCCGGAAGGAAGCGGGCTGCGCTTTGACAAAACGATCTGTTTTTTTTTTCTTCTTTTCCTTTTAATGTTTTTTTTCGGTATGGCCGCACCCACGCTGTTGGCAAGGTGGTCAATATTTCACAGAAGGCTGGGCGGCTCCTGTTTCGTGGTTTGGTTTCCCCTCTTCCGAAACAAGTTCGTGATATGGAAATAGCGTGCTAAGTCGACTCGCGATCGTGTACTAAAGGCACAAAAGGGTGTACGCCACTTGTACTGCGATTATTATGTTCCGCAATCCAACTCTCGGGATATTGCTGCCTGCGTGGCGTAGAGTGCCTCAATGTTGTTGGCCGCTGCGACTCGCATCGGCCAACAACATTGAGGCACTCTAGCCGTGGCGAAGTTCGCAGCGCACGCGGCTGCCACGCGGAGGAACGGGATTCGAACCCCTCTGTTTATCTTATTCATCTTCTCGAAAATTCCGGGGCTGTTATTGTGTTTCTGGTTCAAAACCCTCCTGAACGCGTATAAACGTAGCGGGAACGCTCTGCTTCTGGACATTCAGTCGCTGCCGCGGGGATGCGCGGTATCAGTTTTGTTTAAATTGTAGGCACAGGTTGGCCTCGTGAACGCTTGTTTGCAGGTTTCCATTTATCTGCCCTTTTTATTCGTGACACTATTTTCCCGCACTCTCTGGTACCAGTTTCGATTTCCCCGACCGGTTGCCTCGATGGCAGTGTCCTTGCTTTCTCGTCTGCGCGGTTCGTCGTCGATCTAATTGCTTATTCGGCGCCTTTTCTTTAAGAATTGTTTTGTTGTTTCCTCGGTCCGTACCGCTCTGTTTGATTTGCCACTCGATTCACCGTTTTCCCTTGGCCCGTCGTTCGACCAATTTGTTGTCCGCTCAATTCGTCGTCTACCCAGTACGTCTCAACTTATATAGTTAGTTGTCTTCAGCGATTCGTCGTCCAGCATTCTGTTTGCACGTTTTCGTCCGCGTAGTACGTCGTCGCCCGTCCGATTCGTTGCCTTTACCCTATTCGCCGACATTCTTATTCGCCGCCTTCTCAATTCGTCGTTCCCCGCGTTTCCTTACTTGCCCAGTCCGTTGCGCACTACGTGACCCTGTTGGACTCGACGCGCGCGCCATTATGTAAGCACCCCTCGAAAGGGATGGATTCGGCTCGCCGCCTGTTCACGGCGCATCTGTTTGTACAAAGCGTGGCCGCTGAACGGGCCTGAGGTCACACCGACGGCGGACCCCGACGGGCAGTCAGATATAAAGCGACCTTCGGCCGATCTGAAGGGGCTGTTGCTCCGAGGCACACAGAGGGGAGCTCGACAAAGCAGCCTCGCCCTTCGGGGTCTTGTGTGCATTCCGCCTTAGCGCCGTTCCGATTGCGTCGGCGGGGCGGGCGCTGACTCGCCGACCTCCGCATCGCGAAGGGACCGTCGGGTGACCGCCGCCGCGCCCCTCCGTCTTCGTGCGGCGGGCGGACTCGATTGTGCGGCGGCCAGGTGACGCCGAGCCATGCGCCAGATCGTGGGAGAGCGACTCCGACCTGAGGACGTGACTCGGAATTTGTGTCGAGCACGCGCGAGATTATCTGCGCCGGAGCTGCTTTCTCGGGATGGAGTGTCCTTTTTATACTTGGTTCCTTTACGTTGTCCTTCGGGCAACACCACTTGGAGGAGGTTCCTTCCTCCTCCCCCTTGACGGCATCGAATTCTTCTACGAATGGACTCCGTTGTTTTTGCCTGTTTACGCGTCTGTCGTGGTCAAGAGTGGGGACCACCCAGCTCGAGCTTTCCAAGCACGGCGATTGGGATGCGATCGTGTTGTTTCTTTCGCGTTCTAGTTTTGTTTTCATCTTTCTCAGGCGGGTCTTCGACGTGGCTTCGATGTTCGCCGGACTCGTGGGTCGAACCGGGTCGGGAGCCGAATCTCCGCAATCTCGCTTCTGTGCCGTCGTCGAGAGGGAGGTGTTTTTGCGCGGGGCCACTCGGCCCACGTCCCCGTCGCCGCCGGCAGCTGGAGGAAAACACGGGGTGGCAAATCACACGAGTCTCCGAATTTGCGTTTGCACCGGGCATTGGTAGTATACGTGCGTGCACACTCGCAGCCGGTATTTGACCCGAAGCTCCGCGTTGCCGAACCTGCGCATTGTCGTGTCCACCGGCTTCTTGTTGGCGTGTTCCTGTCACGAGTGCGGGCGACACGCTTTCCTTCTTGAGGCGTCGGGGGACACGGCGTGAGTGCTCTTTTCGCTCTTCAGTTGTTGCTGCATGGTTAATTCCCGACACACTTTGACTGCGTCTGGGGTGTTCCCCAAACACGTGTACGTTCCATGTCCAAAAACAATCGGCCCTAAAAAAAAAAAAAAAGAATATATATATATATATTTTTTTAAAAACAATAACAAAAGAAAAAGGAAGAGCAGTATTTACGTTGCGAGACACAATTTGGGTGGAGAACGCTAACTCCTTCCCCGTGCTTACACTGTACGTATACGTCTCTCATTGGCTGGAGAGATGATTGACGTATGTTGATTGTAAAATTGTTTCTCCGTGCCTTAGTAGTATTCTAATCGAATATATTTGTTTTTATGTTTGTGAAACAAATGATGTAGGGTCCTTATTGTTTTCAAAAATACCCAGAGACTGCCTTCTGTGCTTTGGTTTCAAGCAGTAAGAAACATGGCTGCCGGCGTTTTCGTGCGAGTCGTTTTCCGTTTACCGAGGTGTTTAGAGGAAGATTTCCTTTACCGACGTAATTTGCAGGAAACAACCGTCGCAAGTACGTGCTTCGGAAGCGCTGTGCGGGTGCTTGTTTTCGTAACGGGACTGGACTGGCCTAGTGTCCCACGTCAACTATTTCACTTGATCTGGCTCGATTTGTTCGTTTGCGCGTGTTGATGGTAAATAAAGATGCTGCTTCCCGTAAAAGCGGCCCTGCTGCTTTGTCAATTGTGCAACCCTCGTGATTGCTATAGTGGTTTTAACCCTGAGAAGATACTTACGCAGGTGAGAATTTCCGAGCCATTTGGCTGGAGGTAATCGGGCGTCCGCCTCGCGTACAGTTTGTCCAGGTATGTTTATTTCGCTTCGAAGGACAAGTAGCTCAAGTTTTCTAGCGCAAATAGCCTGACAAACCTAATACTTTTACGTCCCGTTTTTATTGCGCGTTATGACCCTCATCCACCTTGCCACCAAATGCCATGCAAAAAAAAAAAAACACATGAAGGTTGAAAACTTCGCATATTTATTTTGTTGATTTTTTATTTATTAATTTTTTGCTCGATCGTTTTTACCAAATATTTACAGACGCTCATAGTGGACTGTAGCTTGTGCACGATAGAACTATATATACTCTGTTTCATACTTAGCGTGCAACGCTGTCAAAGACTACTATACTCCATTTCACCTTCAGTCCGAGCGCAGCGGACGCTAGGAGCCATCCCAGCCAATCCAGCGTAGAGAGAGTGTCATGTGACCTTGAGCTCCCTGCGTCGCTCTGCCCAACCGGCAGGTCACGCGATTTTTTCCCGGCGCTGGTTCGGCTGGGTTAGCTCGTGGTGTCCACTGCGCTCGGACTGAAGGTGGAACAGAGTATAGCGCGAGCGCGTGGCTTGATCTATGGTTTTGTTTGCGCGAGGACGCGTTCAAATGATCTACGAGATCAAGCCCCACACTCGCGCCAGAAGCTTTGACAGCGTTGCACGCTAAGTATGAAACAGAGTATATATAACACCGCTTTCATGGTGGCGTCTTACGAGCGTCGCAGACGACGATAGGTTCCGGTGGAATAGCAGACGATGCCGGAGGCTGCCCTGCGTCCGCTCGCACGAGTAGCAAGCGGTGTCGTTGACGCCAGACTAGATGCGCGGGACCTTGCGACAGGGAGACAGGTTTGCCAGCGTGTTCGGCCGAGCAGCCGAGCCAATCCACTAGCAATGGGCGGGGCCACTGATCTGTGGACGGGGCTTAGAGCGGGCCGTGACCTTCACCGATAATTGCCTGACAATTTCCGACTAATAATGTAAATATTGCGCAAAATTCTTTTTTCCCCGTTGGAAAAAATAAAAATAATAAAAATAAACGTATTATCTAACACTTTAAAATAATGTTTTTTTTTTCATTGTTGTTGTTTTATTTTAAGGTGAAAGTGCGTTCAGTGTACTCCAGGCCTGGAGTTTTACTCGAGGCACTTGGGTTGTTGCGAACTTCTTTTTATTTATTTTTATTTGCTGTTAAAAAAAAAATGAAAGACGTTTACAAATTTTTGGAACGCGAAATGAGAGCGCAGCTCTTGAGGAGGAGCAGGGGAGGGAGGGTATGCCCCTCTTCCTCTCATCCCCCTTCTACCCTTTCCCTCTCCTCCTCCTCCCCTCCTCCTCTCGCTGAATTTGTTCATGGGTGACGCGACACGAAGTCATGTGACATCATTTTTCCCGCTAAATTTAGCGGGGAAACTGAATTGCTGTTGAGGTCACGTGACGTCAATTTCCCCGCTAAATTGAGCGGAGAAATTTTCCCGCTGAATTTAGTGGGAAACCTGTGACGTCCAATAATGCAACGCGCGCGGTTACGCCGGCGGCGACGCCGCTCAACCCGGAAACGGGTGCCGAAGAGCTGCGCTCTAAAATGAAACTGCATGCAGGCAGCTTTAATCAACACGCACATCTAGTCAAAGATGCAGCGCTTTGATTTCGCAATTGTGAGGCTTTCAGCTCGCTTCCTTTGGCGGTTGTTGGCGGCGGTCACGCGCCAGTCGGCGTCGTCGGTGTATAACAGGGCACAGCGGATGTCCGGACCACCCGTCGCTCGTGCAGTCGGGACACGTGCTCCGGCGACGGACCGCCACTTCCGTCCAGGTTGCCGGGAGTGAAACAAACCTTCGGCGCGTGGACGCCCCGTTCTCCTTCTCGCTCTCAAACATACTCGGTTCATCTGAGGGATCGAAGCTTGGAATACGTTCAACGTGCGCTCTCCGTTGAGTGTGGCTCTGCAGAGTGCCTCGATCACCTCTCCTTGGTCGAGGGAGCTGCATATGGAACCAATATTGGTACGGTGCCTGGAGCGCGTCTCCGACACATACCGGTGTCTCAAATAGCGGCGAGGCTCTTTAAATAGACCGCAAAATTCGGTTTCTTATCCTATCGCGCTACGATTTTGTGCAGCGTTGCCCACAGGTGCTGCATTTTTTCTATAAAATTTGCAAAGAGCGAACTTACCTGAGGAAAAAGTAAAAATAAAAAAAGTCTTAACTCCTATGGAAACGCAGCGAAGCCACCGGTCTTCAAACAGTAGGGCGCCCTATGGTTTGAAGACCGGTGACTTCGCAGCATTTTCATAGGAGTTAAGCCGTTTTTCTTTTTTTACTTTTTCTTCAGGTAAGTTCGATCTTTGCAAATTTTATAGAAAAATGCACCGCCTGAGGTTAACGCTGCACAAAATCGTAGCGCGATACGATAAGAAACCGATTTTTGCGGTCTATTTAAAGAGCCTGGCCGCTGTTTGGGACACCCGGTACATCAAACGCGGTCCCGAAGTGCCAACAAACGATGTCACACAAGCCGGAGTGTCATGCTGGCGAAGAGCACGAGCGAACAAGAGTGTCGGCTGTTGTCGCGGCGTCCAAACTTCGTGGCTCGGCCGAAACTTTTGTCGGATTCCAGGCAGCATAATATTGGTCCCGAGCTCTGCGGGGAAGCCATTTAATTGCGTCGTTTGTAGACAGCGTCCCACCGACCACCTTCCGCGTTAGCGAAGTTTGTTTTCCTGCGTAGCTCGGGGGCGGACGCGCCTCTGCCCCCCCCGATGGCAGAGGAGCCGTTTTCACCAGATGCCTTTACGTTGCAACCAGGAGCCACTGAATCTCGAAATTGGAAGAAGCGATCACGTGTAACTGCCTGGCACACTCCCGTTGAGGGCCTGATCCGCGGTGCTTTGTTTATCGAAGAAGAAACCGGTACAAACCTCATTTCCGAGAGCGTGAAACCAAAACAAAGACCCCCCCCCCCCCCGGAAATGGAGTGGGGCAGGAGGCGGCGTACTTATAAAAGTGGCACATAAATAAATACACCCGTACTTATAAAAGTGGCACAAAAATGAATACACCCGTTTTTTTTTTTTAATGCTTATTAGAGTACATGGGAATCAATTTTCCTGGCTTGACTTCCTCACGCAACTCCGAAGGATCTGAGATCCGCCTCTTAAAAGTTCCTCGACTCCATTTGAGGTTACGAGGGTCGGTTTAGAGCTCAACATGCCAATTCTCAGTTATTTCCGCCCTATAACCGGAGTTCTCCGAGCGAGTAAGGATGCGGCTAAACAAGTCGGGAAAGGCCCGGATGACTCTTGGAATTCCGTACGAATAAAGGGACAAACGGTGGAGGATGCTCTTCGAGCTGGCCGCGAGCGGGTAGAGATCACGATCCGGGACAGCCGCCGTTGGAGCAGCGCGAATCGAGGGGTAGAAAAAAACAAACGGCCCGCGGGACGATCCGACGACGGCGATGACGGATCATATTCTCCCCGAAGGCGTCCCGAGAGGTCTGTGCCGGCCGAACTTGCTCCTCCCCGAGCGCCGGAGGCGGCAACGAAGACGAAGCGTCGCAGTTTGGAAGGCCGGAATATCCGGGCCGCGGCGGGAGGGTCGGCCGCCCGCTTTCGCGGCCTCTTCCCGGAGCTCATTAAATCAGGCCCATTAGTCCGCCATCCGTCATCCAGACGGAGCTCCTCGTGCCGCCAGCTCGCTCGAGGTTCCTCGGGTCCGCCGCCGAGCGCACTGCGAGCTCGCAGGGCCCGATCCCCTGGCGCGAGTAAGAGGCGATTCACACACTGGCATTGAGTCCGACCTATAGTGCGAGGGTTGCTATGGCAACAGCTGTTGCCATAGCAACCCTCGCACTAGGTCGGACTCGACGCAAACGTGTGAATCGCCCTTGAGATGGGGCAATAAGAACTGGAATCAACTCTAAATCAACAGGATGACTGGTCGGGAGCATGCTGCGTTGAGTGCTTGCATTGCGGACTATACGTCAGGGCCGGTTTTATGGGCGAAGCTCGGGAGCGGGGGCGGTGTGCGAATTTCGCTGGGGCGGGGGATCGTCGTCAACAGTAATTGGGGATCTACGACAAACTGAGTGCGGTTAGAGAGGAAGGCCCTAATCCACCCCAGCACTTTTAAGTTTAAACCCATATCTTATAATTTGTTTGTTTTTTTTAATTAAGTTTTACATGTGGGACGCGATCGAAAGCTTTTGGGAGGTCCGCGGCAGATTGCATCCGTCTGGCCCTCTTCGAGAATCAGCGTGACGGTAGCAGTGATTTCCGGCCATTTCTTTTCTCTGGAGGATGAAACGCGAAGGATGTGACGAGAACGGACCAAATGCGCCTGTCCCAACCGAGAAGGACGTTTTGAGAATGGCCCCTTGGAGAAGGTCCAAACGAGACTGGGCTCGAACGACAACCGCTCATTCAAACACCCATTCAGCGTACGTTTTAAAAATTCGTTGGACATATTATCAGGCGCTACAGATTTTTTTACGCCAACATCTAGTAAAAAAAGTGGTTTGCAAAGATTGCAGTTAACGTTTGAGACTCCTGAAGAAGTGCACCTTCAATTGACGGTATGTCGAAATTGGACTAAATAAATACACCGCTGACGCAGCGGTTTCGAGTGCCGCCGGGCGCCCACGAGCAGCGCTGAAGGAGAGCGCTCACCCCCAGTTTCGGAGAGGGGAAAAAGAGCCCCGCCGGCCCATTGAGGGGAGTAGTTGTTGGACCAGGCGTCCAGAAGCAACATGGTAATGAAACCTTATTACTGGGTACCTGCTGGCCTGGTTGATACATCGAGGCCACGGTGATCGAGGCAGAGCCAGTTCTGTGTTGTCTGTGACTCAGTTCTCTTTGAACAGTAACACCTCGTTATTCACTGAAACCATAGCCTCCTCTCTGCTCACAAAGCCTGGCAGTTCGACGACGGAGCCATAGACTGCCCGGTCGCAGATTTGGAGCGCGAGGATCTGGTAGCACAATCCATTTCTCAAGGAGCCTGTGGTCAGCGCAGTGGCGTCACGAGGGTCAGCGGCACACCCGGGGCAATAGCCCGCCGCGACCCCCCCCCCCCCCCCCTGCTCTCGCGTGGCCCACCGAGACTCCACCCCCCCCCCCCCCCCCCCCGCTCTCGCGTGGCCCGCCGCGACACCCCCTCAGTGCTGCACCCGGGGCAATCCGCCCCCCCCCCCTTGTGACGCCACTGGGTCAGCGCACAGCTTTTGCAGCGGCGAGGACACTAAACATGGTTTTCAAAGCCGACGAGAAACCAAGCGGTAGCCCGAGGAACGCGAAAACCACGAGCGGACATTCCATCGCTCGGGACAAGTGTGTTTCGGCGTCTCGCCGCAGCGGGGCGCACGTTACATGGTTCTCCTCTCATCAGTTGTCTGCCGCTGTACCTATTCACTTTCGGCGTCCGCGTCTCGTGGCGATCTGCCAGGCTTTGTCAGTATGCAGGAGGCTATGCTAAAACGTATTCTGACGCCAAAACTTCCGTGGAGAGGTTTTCATGAAATGTGTATAATATATCTTGTACATACGTGCGTGATGCACGTTAAAGACCCCACGCTAGCGGTTGTACTGTTGTGGCTAAATTGCTCATCTACAGCTGAGACACCAGACGCTCATTGGGGCTGATTAACTTCCGGCTGTATAAACATGCTCAGAACACAATTACTTTTATATCATCACCTAACCATTCTTACTAGACGCGGCATCGCGGGCCTCCGTGGTACGGACACCCGCGATGCCTTTCTGCGGTGCCTTCGCCTCTCCTCATGAAATAGATTATTTTTATTATTAATTCCGTTAAAGTTTTTGTGAAGTATCTTGTGCCAACTTAACTTTTAGTTATTTACCAAGATCAGTGATTTTAGCCTGCTTTCTTAGTTTATTCTTCCGCGGTCGTTTTATTTTTCGTTTGAGATAGATAATTTCTGGATTTATTCAAGAATTTGGCTTTCCTACGAATTTTACTTTTCTTTGCACAAATCGCTCCATACAGAAGTTAACAATGTTTTTAAACTACGGGCTCAGAATATTCACGTCCGCCGTACAATGCTCTCCAAACGGTCCATGATACTTCCATCATCAGCTTTACTGAAGTCCCATGCGTAAATAGGAGGTTCTCTTGGTTTTTGCCGCGGCATGACGTCCTTTACACATAGCAGCAGCACATGCTTATGATCTTATACTTGAACATGAACGGAGACTTCATAATTTGACACGTGACTATCAACAAAAATCAGGTCAAGCAGAAATTCACTAATTCCACTACACCTTGTGTTTTGATTAACAATCTTTACTAGTCCACCTCCAAATGAAATATCAAGGAGAACCTCTGAGCTTCTCACGTATAGTTTGACCCGTTTTAGCTGATCCCATTTTATATGAGGGAGGTCTCCGGCAATGATCACACGTGTATTAGCAGCAGTGTTACTATAAGCAAATAATCTTGAATGTATTCCAAGAAACACCAGTGGAGCTCGGAGTCCTGTATCCCGCTCCAATCACAGGAAAGACGCCATGGAAGTTTATTTTGCTCCAAACACTTCCATTATCTGGTATGTGTGGCATTTGAGCGAAGGTAATATTTCCTTTTAAAATAATTGCACCGTGCACCTCCACCTAGTGCACCACGGATTTGGGAGGGAGAAGTTATTTGTCTGTAATTTCTGGTCGTAGCCAAGTTGCAGTGACTATGACAACGACCGGACCGTAGTGCATCCACAATAGTGTTCCGATTCCCCAACTTTGTTTACGAGGCTTCGTGCATTTACATTTATCAGTTTTAATTTTTTATTCGGATTTTCTGGCGGTCATTCGGGGATTTCTTGGCGCTTGACTCCCGTGGAAAGTCTCATTCTACAAGTTCTTTCGTCACCCCACGAGCATGTATACATTGCCGATTGCAATCTTATCGTGGACAGGTTTTACGTATACACACCATTTACTCTATCGCTTGCTGCGCTCTGTATGCCATAACTGCTTCCGTCTTTCTTGCCTAGTCGGCGAGTAATCGTTCAATACTGATGTTTTGGTTCCCTTTAGATTTTTGTTATTCTTGAACACCTCGAGGTTTTCATCATAATTCATACAACTACGTGCTTTTTTCACGCACTTGCCTACTTGTACCTTTTTTGCAGGCAAAGCATCGGTGAAACAAATACGTAATAGTTCGCTCCGCCCCCGAGTTTTCGGGGGAAAATACTCTACTCAATAAAACCGCACCGCCACAGAATGGGGACACCGTGAAGGAAGCGCCTACAGTTCTTTGGAGATGACTCGCAGGATATATTTTCTGGATTGTCATATCCATGGTGAAAAGTATTACCAGAACAGTGCCCCTGGTCCACCAGCGCTCCTCTGTGTGGGAGGAGCTTTGCTACTCCTGTATAGTCTTTACGTTGCATCAGAACCAACAACAAGCACCGCTCGCTGTCAGCACGACAGCTTTGAACCATCTCGGATATCCGATTGCTGCGGCCTTTGCTCCGAAAAGCTCACTTCACTTTGTGAAGTCGAAACCAATGGTTCAGGCGTCGCTTAGCTGTCGTGTTGTTAAGGTAAGCTTGCCCGAATGTTCAGAACTTTTGGCTATTAAGAATAACGTGTAATTCGATTTTGTATTCGCGTTTGGTGGTTTAATTAGCTCCGTTGAGTGTGCTTTTAGCTGCGCTCTGGTGCACTGTGGAGAACCTGCACCCAGGGAGCAGACATTGCGATTCTGTGAGTGTCGCTTCGCCACAGCGCAGCCTAGTGTTAAGGGGTAAAACGTTCCTCTAGGGGTGAAATAGTGCACGATCGCGCGTTACGTACTTGGAAAAGGGAAAAAAAAGAACTTGGTGAGTGTTTATGGGACAGCATCTATACTTTGCAGTTAATTTTTCAAAAGAAAACTGCGGTTAGTCTAATGATTGACTGCGACATTCTGACAAGTTGTGTGCATCATGGGTTGTGTTTCTTTTTTTTTCATCTTTTTTTATATTTGAGATTTAGTGAAGGATACTTCGGATTAGGTATCGGGAAAGGGTTAATGAATCTCTCTGATTAGGCGGAGCTAAACTGCTCTATATGTTTAGTATTTTTTTTTAATTTGGTTAATATTACGCCTTGAACTGTTCGCGGACAGAATCAATAAAGTTTAAATTAAGACTAAATTAACTTTGGCAGTAGAATGAAAGCTTAGAAATAACGTTAAGGAGTTCGGCTGAGCTTTTAAGCCATATTTATTACCCACATGCTGACTTTACATAATAAGACACGCAATATGTCATTGATATGCACCGTTAAATTACATTGGCAATTTAATTGCGCTGCGCAGTGGTTGCTAAAAAGTTGTTGCCTTCGTCCGTTTTTTTTTATTGCTTCCCATCTCAGGGTTTAAAAGATGTCGATTCATCAGTAGCTCGCCTGCACTCTATCACTGCTTACCGTATTCTAGTTGGACAGACAGACATAGGAATCTTAATATAGTATTTGCGGTGGAACTGCCGCTCCAAATTAGATTTCTGACTGCACCAAAAGGCTGCTGCTGACAATCATGCGTGCAGTAGAACGATATTTTTCCCCTTTGCGTTTTTTTCTTCGTTAGACGGCCAAATACGACATGAAGCTGATTATGAACTCCACGTTCATACTCGTAACGAGTTTGTCTGCAGCTGTTCAAAGTTACTACTCTTCACTTTTTTTTTTCACAATTGCATAAAAATTGTGTGATTGTGCTTTTGTTTTAGAATGTCGCACCAAACAGTTTTGGTTTGTGCTTGCTAGTGAGCGATAGAGAGAGAGAGAGAGAGAAAGAGAGAGACTCGCTGTTTGTGCTGGGGGCGTCGGAAAAGCTGCGAGGCGTCCGTTCGTAACGGCGCCCGACGCGTGGAGGAGAGCACGGCCTGGCACCTAATTACCGACGAAGCGTTTCCCCAGGGCGCCGAGTTACACGCACGCAGACGTGTTGCGGTGTGTAGACGCCGCGCTAAACGCTTCCAGGAACGCTTCGAACGGACAGCCCGATTGAGGCCTCGCGTTCGTCTCCACAAGAGGACGTCCGCTCGTTCAGGAGGCAAGAAGCTTCGTGGCGGGGAATGGCACCAGCTCGTGGCGGAAAACACCGCACAAAATGGCCACTTCAAAAGCCACTCTGTAGCCTATGCGTCCAGGGCCGAAGCCCTCGCTTTACTGTCGGTGCGTGGCGCCAGCTTGTGGTGGAAAACAGCGCACAAAATGGCCACCTCAAAAGCCACCCTGTAGCCTGTGCGTCCAGGGCGAAGCCCTCCTTTACTGGCGGTGAGTGGCGCCAGCGTGGTGAAAACACCGCACAGAATGGCCACTTCAAAAGCCACTCTGTAGCCTATGCGTCCAGGGCCGAAGCCCTCGCTTTACTGTCGGTGCGTGGCGCCAGCTTGTGGTGGAAAACAGCGCACAAAATGGCCACCTCAAAAGCCACCCTGTAGCCTGTGCGTCAGGGCCGAAGCCCTCGCTTTACTGGCGGTGAGTGGCGCCAGCTGCGGTGGAAAACGGCGCACAAAATGGCCACCTCAAAGCCGCTCTGTAGCCTCTGCGTCCAGGGCGGAAGCCCTCGCTTTACTGGCGGCAAAGAGAGGCTGCCGCCTGCCGCCCAATTTGAAGGAGTATACGAATGAAGAAGGCGTCCGGGGCGTATTCTTACGCGGTCATCAGCTGGAGAGGTTACTCGTGATACGTGTCGAGAACGTCCACTTCGAGGCGTGAAACGAATGCGGTAGAAGTTTGCTTTCAGCGCGCGGAATGCATTTCTGCGGAGATCAGCTCTCTAGCCGCCTTTTGATTTGCGACTTGCCTCGAAAGGGGTAACACCGGTCGAGTCCGAACTCTCGTAGAATGTGCTGGTGTTCGCGCTGAGACAGAAAACTGCTCTCGCGCAGTTATATAGAAACAAAGCGGGTGACTCTTTCCTTTATGAGGCGTGCGCGTTGGGGGTCACTCACTCGCTGGATAATTTATCCACCGAGTACCTCAGTTATCCGGTGTGCAGTGAAGAACCTCCACTTCACTGCGGTTAGGAGAACTAGCTCCGCGGGAGCTTAGATTTATTTGCTACGAAGTATCGGTGCGCCGCCTCGATGGTGCTGCAGGGTGCAAACTGAGGCCCATGGCTCCAGGTTGGCTCCAGTCGGCGGAGTAGAACCCGATCGAGTGGCTCGCAGCTTGACAAGCGTGGTCGCGCATATTGCGGGCACGGACCCCGCCCCACTCGCAGGCGCGATTCCTTCCCCGCGCCATTTCCAGCGGTGGCTGTCAGCATGCAACCAGAGCGGGACGGAACGCGTGCTGTAGCACCGTTGTAGGCGTTACCGAAAGAAAGTGACGAAATACGTTACTGCTTGCTCGCAAATTAAAGGAACGCTTTACCGGCGCTCTACCACAGAGCTACGCACAGCATTAGCAGTCCGCTTTATTATACGGTTTTTGTAGAACAAACGCGAGCAGGAGTCACGGGTAGCTTGCCCGCTAGATGGCCACAGTTGCTGCGACGTCGCGATAGAAAATTCTACGTCATTGTTCACTAATTCCAAATTAGCTACTTGTCGAAATGAAAAGCTTCGGCTATAGGTGGCACAAGCAGCCACCGCCCTACTAAAAGGGTTCAGCCGTATCCATCCATGCAATACCAGCTAGAAGAAGGGCCTGCGTATTACGTCATCGTTAGTGGGTCTCTGAGCAGCCCCAAGCGGCAAACGCGCTGAAACTCGACGAGAGTACGGCGCAAAGCGGCAGGTGCGGATGTTTTGGCGTCGTCGCGTGCTCGCGTTGCACTTGTTGTGGGACGCTGAAAGACACGCTGGCGGCGACGCTGACGCGTCTCGCCGTTCATACTCGTGAGAACGAAGGCAATGGACCTTTTTCACATACCGACGGCACCAGGCGGTGGCTGCACGAACTAAAAATTGAGGAAGGGACCTACCTGTGCTACCAATCGATAATGGGAGCTACGCTACCAGTTTCTTCGTTCTGTGAGCAGCGGGGCGTGCCCAACGCGCCGTCCAAGTGGGGCATCCGTGGCGTCCACTTAAACGTCGTGTTATTCTTTCCGTCCGCTTTCTTTTTTTGCGTAACACAATTATATGTATGCTGCAATTACGTTTGCTACTCGCTGATCTACAGCCTCCTTCCGAATTTCCTCGATTTTGGTGCCCATTTCCGCCGCTTGGCATCGGGCGCTCGCGCGTGCGCAGAACGCTTCTCGGAAAAGGTCCATTGAGCCAACGACTTGGGCGTGACGTGTCGCAGCTATCGCTCTGACCGTACTGTGGATGAACTCAGGACGGCCTATTTTCTTTAGTTGCACGTGGACCGCAGTGCGCGTTTTTCGCTCACTGCGAATGCGCCTTTAGGGACTCCCTGGGACGCGCAAGTCGTACCTCGCGAGGGTTGGACGGGGGCCGCACTCACCGAGGAGCTCGGTTTTATTGCGCTCACTTATGATGGCAGTAAATGCGCGTTTCTTCTCGGGAGAAAACCGCGGGCGACCACACGGGACCGCTCTCCGCCGCCGCCGACCAGGTTGGCCGCCGCCATGTTCTCAGCTGTTCACTCCCGCAGCGAGCGCCTTCCCATAATCCTCCCCGTTCCAAAATACGATGCGACCTCCGTTTACGTGGCTTGAACGAATGGGCATTGTCCATCTCAATCCAGCTCTGTCTAGCGACTTGAATGCGATGCGCTTCCCTATAGCGCATTATGCCGTTTACATGACCGCATTGAATGCAACAACTGCATTAGATGCGACTTAGTCGCATTCATGTAAACGCGGCTGTGGACAGAGACATCCCCATTGGTGTGGGCCAGTCACATCGCTTCCCCTCTCCGACTCGCCACGGCTCGCTGTCGTGTTCAAACAGAAAAACAAAACAAAAAAGAGTCTACCTTTTTTTTCTCTCTTTTTTGATGGAGCGGTGAGCCGTTTAGGGATTACGCCGCCAGTTTGCATACCCCTTGAGTCGACTTCCAGGATCGGTCGATCGCCACTTTTTCCTGAGCCGACATAGTTTAGTGCAGGGGAGTCCGCAAAAGGTTTGCCGCCTAAACTTATCGAGAAGACCGCCGGACATTGAGGTTTGCTTGTCAGAGTCAGACACATCTTCAAGAAGCGACAAAATAAAGCACACGAAGACCGCTCGGTTCGATTAAAACAAAAATCGTGCGTAAAAAGATATGTAGAGGACCCATGCGCGTGCGTGCGGCAAAATGCCATGGAAGCGCTTCTGTCTGTGGTGAACGCTTGTCCGAGAAATCACGTCACGGGTTCCACTCTTCTTTTTTTTGTGTGTGTGTGTGTCTGTTCTGTTCGTTTCTGGGGGGCGTGCCCACATTTCGTTCTCTCTGCAGCCGACATTCCAACGGTGGTAGTAAGAAGAGAAAAGCGTAACGACGCCGAGCTCTCGGACACGCACTGCGGTAATAATAATGGTAATGAGCCATAGTTTCGCTAATAGCGGCGGTGCACGCGCTGGGGGCTACGCGGGCTGGGAGGAAAAGGCTGCGCTGTCAAAGCACGACGAAAAACCCGTCAGATATGGCGAAGGTGGATCGCCGGTCGCGCCGCTGGTACCTCTCCGAGTCGTCGCTCCAGTGAACTTTCGTCCAATCACTGCCTTTTCTTGCTCGTAATCATTATTGCGCCCGTTATGAGGGGACCGTTCCTTCCGGTGCACGGAGATTTAGTCTTTGTTTCCTGGGGTCCGGCAATTTGTTGATTTGTTTTGTTTAATGTACAAGTGGTGAGGTCTTAGTAACAAATCCGAGTTTATCTCCTAAAGAGTTAAACGTATGGCTCATGTATGCTGCAATCTCTGCTTATCTTTAATCTATATTGCCGGTTTTGTAAATCAGCTATGAATGAAGACATTAAATGCAAAAATTTACGTTTACATTGCAGGGCCAGTTGATGTTTGTAAGGGGAATTTATCTCTTTTCCGGCAAAACCGGCGGAAACTTCGAGAGAAGCAACAACCGACACACGGATACCTCTCGAAGCGCTTGCAGAGTGTTGCCCAGCTTCCTCGAAGCAAGCGTTGTTCCGAAAGCGTCTCGGCCGCAAGGACGCTGGTACCGGAGTAGACATCGCCGTTCGCTACAGTGCTTGTCGCATTTGCTGAAGTCCACGTACGAAAGTCTCGAAGTGGAAATAAACAATGCGATGATCGGGTCAGATGCACAGAGAGCGACACACTTAAGTATTCCTGAGAGGGCACACCCACGGGTCTTAGGGTGAGTTCGGTGTCTGTCCGTTCTGGCTCTGACTTCCGATTCGCTATCACGAACAAATCACAGATTGCGAGAAGTAGGTTAGTCGCAGTGCGGTACCTGACCTCGCGTGGGTCACGCAAAGGGGAAGATTGAGTGAGGGGGAGCGTACCGGGCTATCCATCATCCTATGCTCAGTGGACGTCACTCACCGTTAGTTCTGTGTCGTCTACAATGTCGTTTTTCCGAAAGCCATTCCGGCAAGGGCCGACTCAACCTCAGGTTGAGCACACACATTCGCGTGGTGCAGGAGTATCTTGCTCACTCGGGCACTGAAATTTCCGGTGCGTGGACGACTGTCTCCACCTCAGATCATTTCGTCTTTCAGTCATTCAATCGCCAGGGGTCACCTCTCCACAAAGGAGGGCACCACTCAAGAGGGACTCCAATTCCTCGATCTTCGACTCACTCATCTCACGGTCTATGCTGGTTGATTTCAGCAGCGCTCCCAGAAACTTGTCCACCCCTTCTCTAGTCCCCATTTTAAAATCGTCAAATCCGGAATAGTTCAATCCCTCCTGCAAAACACTCCCGCGCTGTCACCGGATCAGCGGCATGTCTGTCGCTTGCAGGAGATCAGGCTCCGGAGGGCAGTGGACCACACTGATAATTCATCAGTAAGAAACTCATTCTGCACTATATAGGAACAGTCCATGGGGCCCCTCGGTCTTTCCGCCTTACGTGCATTCCCCGCTCCCACAGCACTGCACACCGATTCGGCACCAGGGTCCTCTTCACCGAAATAAGGGCTACTGCGCAAACAAGCTAAAATACAATCATAATAAAGAAAAGAAAAGCTCTGCGACTAGCTACAAAAATTGGTACAACACAACACCGCCTTTTGAGACGGTGTGTTGTCCCAATTTTGTCCCTAGTCTAAAGTTGTTTTTGTTTTGTTTTTCGCTATTATTTTCATTATTTGTAAATTTGAATTGGGAGGCCAACGAGTCAGCAACAGAAAAACCCGCTCACATGCAAAAAGAAAATCACGCGCAGTGCTTTTGCTTTTCAATTTCATTTCATTTTCATTTATTTACCTCGAGGACCCGTTGCCGGGTATTGCTCAGGGGAGGCTAAGAAGACACTGTTTAAACACAAAAAGAAAAACAACAACAAGAAAACAAGAAGAAAAAAAATGGTACAAATGGTAAATAGCGATAACAACAAGTTAATGAATCACTATACAATTTTATAACTCGTTAATTTAATCCAAGATAACACTGGGAAGTTCACAAAACGTAGAGGTGTTAATTTCTATTACAATGTTGTTGGGTATTGAATTCCAATCGTCAACAGCAAGAGATAGCGTGGAATTTGCGAAAAACAAGGATGAAGTGTGGGTGAATTTGATTTTACACACATTGCCAACCAACCCTAACGGAAACTCGATCCGGGGCGCTGAGAATGACCTTATTCATATGCGGATTGCGATGGTGTATTTAATGAGAAAAAAAAAAAGTTTGTGTTGCTTGTATATTTAGACAGCCTTGATGGTAGTACGCCTGCAGCAGCTGACTCGTCTCTTAGCTGTATACGGCGAGAAATATAGCCAGTGCAGTACAACCGCTAATCTGAGGTCTTTCACGTACACCGCGCAGTAGTGAGTACACGAACCCGTGCCGGTACAAAACTCATCCAGATCGAAACGGGCAGGTTGTGGGAATCGAACCTGGGAGGTTCTGCGGCACAAGCTTTCGGTTCTCGCTCCGCGAGGTGAGACGGGTTAGCCCACTCGGCCACCGATGGAAAGAACCGAAATGAGATGTCGTTCCCACGCATTATGGTATATACACGCATCCTGCCGGGCGAATGAATGAAAATGGCGGCGTTCCCCGCTCAGCTGGCATTCTGCCGGGCGAATGAATGAAAATGGCGGCCTTCCCCGCTCAGCTGGGAAGCACGGCCGGGAGTTGACGCGCATGCGCTCACACCTCTCGCTCTGCGCCACGTGCTGCTTGGTTCACTCGGGAGGGAGGCGTTACGGCGGCGATATCATAGACTGGCCAAACTCTCCCCATATACGGCCTTGTCGCGTACATAGCGCGTAGCTAAAGTGGTGACCTCACGCGTGGACAGCGGGCAAACGCGGTGCTCGGACGTTTCCGGAACTGCCGGCCCCTATCTCCTTTTGCTTCTTCCCTGTTCCTGGTGTTTCCTTTTTTTCTGTTTGTTTTCAATATATTTTTTTTTATATTGTTGCGTTTTCCCCGGTTCGCTTACACGCAACCGCGGCATCTCAATGCAAAAAAAAAAGAAGAAAATCGCGATTATTTATTGGCATTTTTTTTGTCTTTCTCGCGTAGCACGAGAAAACAGTCAGAACCATCCATAGAGTAATGAAAGAAAGGCGCCATTAACCCCAACAAAAAATTGTTATTATTATTATTATTTTTTTTTTTATGTTGCACTACGGATGGATGCAGTGGCGAAAGTGTTGCTGTTATTGTTTTCTAGCTGTTCGAGAGGTCGAGGATAAACAGAAAAGAAAAATATCCTCGTCCTGTCGTTATACTTTTTTTTTTTTTAAAGTTTACCCCGTGTTCTGTTGGACGCCTGTGCTTTAGCAAACGGCTCGATGATCGTCGAAGAACAGTGTCCGTGCTCGCTCGTGCTCGGACGGGGACCGCGCGGCGCGAAGTCGAGCGCGGCAGCGAGCCTGGCGGAAAACTGGGTCCCGAGCCCCGCCCACCACTAATTCGTCTTGGACTCCGACGTGGCGTCACCCGGGCAGTTCTTCACTTATTGCTCGGCCCGATGGCTCCCGGTCAAATTGCCAGAGTTCTTTCTTTTTCTTGTTACGAGTTGCTGGTTTCCTGTCTTTTCTTTATTCGGGGGGCGGGCAGCCTTTGATTGTGTCGTTTTGAAGGAATTGATTCCGATAGCTCGGTGGATGTTTTCGATCGTTTTTCTACTGCGGGAATCTTCCCGCTCTGTAATTGCCTGACCGCATTCTCTGGAACCTGGTTCTTAATTGAGGCGTATTGGTGCTTTTTTTACGTCTCAGGAAGAAGGCGCTTATTATTTGTGTCTTCACTCGGGTTTGCCTGTCTCTATTACGTAAAGTAAAAAAAAAAGTTTTTTTTTTTTTTTTCCCGAAGCAGCTAAGGCGAGAGACGCGTCGGTGAAAAACGCGTGATGAGGATCAAGCACCCGACGATGTTTGGGTGCTCCTGGAGTTTCGGCTCAAGGGACACTCCGGCGTTGTCTTCATTGTCCCCGATTGACCGGAAAGTCTGTTAAACGCACCAACAAACACCGCTGAAATAGTAACTCAAATATTGCGCTAAAATAAAATTTTCGCCAAGTTCAATGAACTTACAATTTTGGTCCTCACCGTGTTTTTCTGAAAGGCTCTACTGGCAACAATGGAAAAGTGACGTCAGGGGAAGGCAGGAGTCCCCTCTTTGGGTTGCAGACTTTGTTCCCAACTGATTACAAACAGTTTCGTGGTGTAAATTGAATTTCTTACGATGGGTCAGGTGAACAGAGATTACACCGCACACAAAAAAACACCATTCACACTGCTGTTTTTTTGTTTTGTGTGTGTGTGTGTGTGTGTGTGTGTGCGTGTGTGTGTGGGGGGGTGTGTGTGTGTGTGTGTGTGTGCGTGTGTGTGTGTGTGTGTGTGTGTGTGTGTGTATGTGTGTGTTATGTTGCTGGCCCATCGAAAGCGATGAACCAACTTCTATACCTGTTTTCACCTCAAGAACCGTAGGAAAACAAGTCCGGCTTCTCGCGGATGATTACTAATTTTCACCTTTAGGTGGAGATTGAAGATATATTTAGTAGCATTTTGGAGTGGATACACGTTATCTTATCAAGGAGTACACGTTTCAAACGCCAAAAGCATCGCCTGTAGCCTCCGACAACCAAATCGGGCGCGAGAACTATTTCGCGCGGCGTTTGAACAATGCGCAAAACTTACTGTTTTCTTGGGGTGAAAACGGCATAGCTCAGCTTAAACCCGTGTCAAATGAATGCTTTGAAGCTCGCTCCAGCACCCGCTCACCTGCACGAAACAAATGCTCGGCATAGTCCATTTGTAGACTGCCCGCTCGACCCGCAAGCCTGCCTTCCCCCTGACATCACGCCACTGAAACGGTCTGGTATATTCGTTTTGGCATCATTTTCACTCGTCGATTTCGCAATAACTTCTGAAAATATCGTTAGTTGGGATAGCTGAACAAATACCGGAGTACCTTTTTGAGCACCGCACGTACCAAGCTTCTTCATATTTTGGGCGGAGTTTAGAACCTGCCAACCGTAGCCCCGATTCGAACGCACGTGGGTGGATAGCCTATTGAACTATAAGGCGTCCGACATTTCTTCTATCACATGCGTAGCATTTTAAGAGTGTGTTTAAAATATACGTGCTTCCGGAGCTCGCGGCATTTTATTTTATGACACGCCCAAGATGTGATCGACTCGACAAAATATCGATCGACTGTTCCTCAATATGTTCGCTTATTGAGAAGAAAAACAAAATTCGTAATTTGGTGATATTTATCCCGGTAAGAAAAGTTTCCAAGTTTCTAGGAAAAGGTAGAAGCTTAGCGAAGCTTTATCATAAAGCTTCGGTAACTTTATAGTGGCGTAATAAATTATGCGGAGCTTTTCAGGGTTCAGTGAAATGCGTTTGTCTCTGCGAGAACTGTTCAAAATGGAAATCCTTGAGAAACGCCCAAGCGACAAATCACGGAACCCAATCGATATATGTTGGCGAACCGTTCGAGCGCTTCGAGCACATAGCTAATTTCCTTTTCTTTCGTCGCGAAGAGTTTCCGTATATGAAAATGATGATCATTATTCCGACGACTAAGTACTCGAAATAAATGAACGCATTTATCCGTCGAGGAAAGCGCGCCTTGGATGACCGAATATCTTAATCTCCGTCCTGTTTCGCACTCGGGGTATATTTACCCGCGCGGCGTGTGCAGGACTCACGTGGTATAATGTCGCGATGGCGCGTTCCTGTGACGCGGCTCGCCGATTATTAATTAAGGCCTTGGTCTCGATTAGCAGTCCAATTTTAAGGAATGAAAACTCCCAGTGTGCCTCGGCCGCTCGAAACAAGGGGGAAGTAGGATGCTTCGGGAGAAAGTGAACGATTTGTCCGCGGGTGATCGCTGGGCTGCATTAAAGCTGCGCCTGAAAATGTTCCCGGGTGTTTTGAGTTAGATGAGATCGAATCGAGTCTCCGTACGTCGTCCCCCCCCCCCCTTTTTTTAATTTTTATTTTTAACCTTTTCGAGTGCTACAATTCTTTCACGGTGAGTTTATAGCTGCAAAGGGCCCGTTCTAATTGGAGTTGATCGGTCTTCATCATCTCTCGCTCCCGCTCTAATGACCGCCTCCTCGTGGACGTGGTCCGGTCTTGGGTCCCGCTTTTCCGCGTCCGAGAAAAAATGGTTCTGGCGACCGATCGTTTACGCGCCCGGCCCACACTTTGTAACATGCGCGTACAGTTAGGAGTCCCCGCCAAACTCGTTTTTCGCTTACGGCGCCCTTCATGTATTGATAGGTTCCGAGATATTCGAGTGTTTTGATTGCCACTTGGAGCCGCCAGAAATCAAAGGGCTTCAAGCGCTAAATGTTTCCCACCGCCAGTCATTTTTTTTCGGTTGCAGTTTCGTGGAAACTATTTGCCCAACGTCTGAAGTTAACGTGACGGACGTCACGAAAACAACGGTCTCTATACAAGGAGGGACGTCAGTTGAACCGACCATCCAGCATGTTTCCAAGTGTCCGTGTTTGTTTTCCGCATGCCAGACATGAACCGTTAAGGCTGAACTCCATGGGACGAATATGCTGCAAATAACCGACGAATTTCGCCCGGCGGCTTTTGCTCTGCGCGTGGAATCAACACAGTGGCTGCAACGTCGCGCGCTAAGCGAACGTGCTGTCGGGCGGCGTTCGCCAGTTCTTCGTCACATAATTCGTTCCATGTAGTTCAGCCTTTAGCCCAGCGCTTCCTTTGCACACCTCCTTCGTATGTGCACCAACGACGTATGCATGCATCCAGTCGTGGCACAGACGCAGAAACGGCCCGCGCATCGTGGTGGTGTCCTGGTGCTGGCAGTGTAACGGCATTCCGCCAGCGCCGCATCCCGCTATCCTCGAAGGATTGAGACCCCACACGTTTCGCTTCCTGTCACGGAGGTTCGTGCGCGCTGTGGCCGGCCTGCACGCGCCACCGCCGTGCCAGGGCGCGCTGGCCTCCGCTGTCGTCCGGCGGCCGTTGTCGTCCCAGCAGAGCGGGCCTCAAACGACCCTTTGTCTCTGGCCGGGGTCGTTAGTCCCGTCCGCTCGCTGTCGCCGCTTCGAGGCGCCCCGAGGCTCCGGGGACACCCGGCCACGGCCAGCGGAGCGGTACGGCCCGAGTCAAAGCCGAGGCGACGACAGTCCACGAGAAAAGAGAACACTCCGAAGGAAGACGGAAGACTTCGTTGTTCTCTCCGCTTTTTTTATTGTTCCTACGTCTCAGGGTTACTATGGACGCCAGATCTCGAACGGGCTTCAAAATGTCGGTGAAAAGAAGAGGCGGGGCAGGGGACACTTGCGGACTTCGTCACGCCGGTCTGTTCTCCGTGGAGATCTCGGCGTCCCGTCGGGCGTTGCAGCAAATGGGCCTCGAAGGCGACGTCCAGGCGTCGGGACGCGCGGACGGGGCGGTTTCTTCCTTGCCGACTGGAGGAAAGAAAGAGGGTGAGGAAGAGGCACTCGACGCTCCTCGGTCAGAGCTGTGCCGAACATTAACCTGGCAGAAAAACAACAACAGCAAAGGTAAACACTTACGCTACCCGTAAGGTGAGACTCTGCGACAGCTGAGGTGTGACGTCGGAGCCGCTAAGCTGTCGTTTCGGAGCGGATGAACTGAATGAACGGTGCGAGCGCGCACCCTATAGAGTCAGCATAGGCCGCTTCGTATTAAACCCAGTAACAGACTGGACGAAAATTCTAAAGCGTTTTGGAACCAGTGAGGGTGTATAAGTAGAAAGTATCTCGTGAACCTGCTAAACAATTTTATTGGACGCAAACTAGAACTTCCTTCTGGCAGTTCTAGTTTGTGCCCAAGTTTGAAATTCAGGGAATGACGAAGCTGCATGTGTATGCATGAACCGTT
>JAZHYW010045863.1:0-19399 GCA_037355805.1 Ixodes ricinus
TCGCTCATCACTATATGATGTTTATGCAAACATATGGAAAAGCTTACCAAATGTTAGAATACTGTTTTTTTTAGGTAAACATGTTTGAAGAATTCTCTCTGGTTGGGTAAATAATAAAGAGATAAGATAATCCGTGAACCAAAAGTTGAAATAGTAGCGACCCTATAATGGAGGCTTCAGGTTGCCCGTCTGAATAATAAATTGAAGGCATTAGTGTTAGTATTTATTGGTGTAGTAATCCTCTTCCCTGAATAAGGGACCGAGGCGATTATGTTTGAGTTTATTAAAAAATTCAAGGGTGTTTACCTGTTTTAATCACACACAGGGTTAGGAGCAGATCACGAAAGCGGCACGTACGAGCAGATAGTACGAGGTGCACTCGGAAGTCTCGTTGCTTTGTCGGCTTCATTTCCGGTGATTAGCAGCGTATCCCTAATACGCCTAAACACCAACTCAGCCAACTCAGCAAATGCGCTTTCGCATTTTAGCTTTAGTGTAAAGGGCAAGAAGGAGAGGTGTGGTGATCGTTTGCTTCTCCCAATGGCCGAGAGCGGTCTCACGCTTCCCGCCTAATGGGTCACTATAGCAACTTAGTACCAACTGTAAGCTGGCGGCTGCGACCCAACGGCAAACGACAGTTAATTTGTTTGAAATTTGGCTCATGATAGGACGGAAAATGCGAAAATATAAACAAAGTATGAGAGATCGTGGTCCTATTCACGGCTGAACATTACCCCTGCTAAGTGGAATAAAATACCCAGTCTTCCCATTTTTGTTAGCATTTTGATATTTTCTAGCCCTGGAACGTAGAGGGCGCTGCTTCAGCATACCGATTAAGCTGTGCTTTATGGACAGCTGAAAGACCTTCCTGCCGTTGTAATCCTATCCAACCGGTTATACTAAAGATATCTACTTCACAAAAGGCTACAGTGCAGAAAAGGTTAAAGGCACTTGAGTTTAGCTCAACCGAACGCTTTGCTGCGCGAGAACACGCGCAATTAAGGTACTTTGCAGAGCAACACGCTAGGAAATGTTACACTCCTAAAAGGACATTAACACTCCTCGAAAATATATTTTTAATTTTTAGAGCATAGTTCTTAGGCGCCCGTTTCCCGGTTGAGCGGCGTCGGCGTTGGCGTCGGCGTCGCCGTCGGCGTGACCGCACGTCGCATTATGGGACGTTTCCCCATAACGACACCACACGTCACGTCATGTGTGACGTCATGAGGAATAAAATTTTCCCGCTAAAGTTGGCGAAAAAGTTTCCCGCGAAATTTAGCAGAAAAGTTTCCACACTAAATTAACGCGGGGAAATCGACGTCACGTGACCTCAACATCAATTCAGTTTCCCCGGTAGATATAGATGGGAATGTTTTTGTTAAATTTAGCGGAAGAAATTTTTGGTAAATTTTTCGCTAAATTTATCGTGAAAATGTTGGTAAATTTTCCTCTAAATTTAGTGGGAATTATAGCGAAACATTTTCTGCTAAATGGAAGAGTAGCGAGGAGAGGAGGAGGGGAGTGTACGGAAGGGGAACAGTCGCCTACCTTCCCCTCCGTAACCTCCCCTCCTCCTTCTCAAGAGCTGCGCTCTAATTCGGCATTACAGAGATTTATGAACGTCTTTAATTCTTTTTGCCAGGTGATCTAATATGGTGTAAGAAGACTATTCAATGAGATATTTTGCTGCAGTGTCAGGTATATATTTAATAAAGTAAAAAAAACGCAACTGCTCCAAACCGAAACCGAAACTGGACTGGGGAAGAAGAAGAAATATAGAGGAGAAAGTTACCAAAAAATTAACTTGGTTATGTAACTTTTTTTCAATCAACGTAATTCCGGCTTTATAAGCCACACAAAATGAGTTTCATATTTTTGTTCACTTAAAGAATTGAGTGTGTGTCTTCGATGACCAATGACTTTGATTATCTTTGGTGGTTGTGTCTAAACCATACAAAACGGCACGTGACCACGGAGAAGAGTGGAGCGCAACTCAAGCCGGCCAGCTCTCGATCGACGGTTTTCGGGCGTATAGAAAACAAATTTCGAGCCGAAAATTGTGTTCTGGGTAGTTGGGCTGTCATGTGACATGTACAAATAAAAACCTTGGCGAACATAATTACCCTGTCAGTGTCCCATTAAGGGTAGTCAAAACGCTGTTGACACTCATGGCTACACTCTTTCAGCACTTTGTTTTTAGACATAACAAACCTTTTCATTTGTAAAATAGAGTGCTGTCATTTATAAAGGCTTTAAGAAGGATGTGCAAGACGGTACAGTGGTGAGGTAAGGCGAACCTCTCCTGAAAGATGTTCGCAACGCTGACACCCGCTTCTGCCGACGTTGTTTTAGCGACAACTTCGAAGAAATGTTGCTGGTACCACTGCTTTTTAGAGAGACATATCTTGAAGATATACAGGATGTTTGTTAAGCTTCACAGATTTGATTTAAAAAAAAAACGCTGTGAAAGCTCCACTTATGCTGGTTTTTGTAGGTAAGTTATGCGGCCAGGGGACCTACTATTGGGGTCTAATCATAACGATCAAACGGCTAATTAAGTAAAATTTGTTATTTAACTTTCAATTAGTGAAAATAGACATGATTCTAATTAGAAAACTTGCTGAGCGTCACCCAAAACCACTAAATGAGTTATTTTTAGAAAAACTTTGAGCGCGTGAGAAGCGCAGGAGTGCGCTAAATTTACCACTCGTGCAGCAGGAGAAAGGCTACTGTTGCGATAACGCGCCCTCGCGATGTTTCCTTCTCTCATCAAAGCACCAGCCTTGTACCTGCTGCACGAATGGTACCCTTAGCGCACTACAACGCTTCCCACGCGTTTAATGTATTCTTAAAGAATGATTGATTTAGTGCTTTTTGATGCTGCACAGCAAGTTTCAAATTCGAACCATATGCCTATTTCCACTAATTAAATAGGTAAGTCAACGTTTTACTCAATTAGCCGACTGATCGCAACGATTAGCCCCTATACTACGTCCCCTGGCCGTATAATTATCTCACCTGCAATAAATCGCTCGTTTTTTAACGGCCTTCTTTTAAAACAAATCTATGAAGCTTATAAAAAAAGAGATATGCACAGAAATGTAGATTAAGTTAGTAACATCCTATGGATGTGATTCAAAGTTGGAATGTACACAAGCAAAAATAAATATGACGATATAAATTCTAATTTAGAAAAAGCTGCACCTAATATTGAGATAGTGCCTAGGTAGCGAAAAATTTAGTTGAATGACAACATGAGCCTTTCTTTAGCGCCTCTAGAGCGTAGAACACGCAATAATACTGCTTACGTGAACTGTGTACTCCTGCGGTGGCGAAGAAAACTATACGGTCCTTTTTCAACCAAAAGGTCTTCATAAGCCGAAAAACGATAATCAGAAAATAATGACAATGGAGTATCCGGCACTGCACAGACAGTGGCAAAATCTCTAAAGATACTAATTTATTAAAGAAGACAATATTGACCTCAAATATACGTAATCAAAAAGGAACCTTAGAACAAACAATGTTTATAGGGATCTCGTACACCAGCCAATTGTTAAAGAACCCTAATTGTTTGTCATGAAGGTGCGGAGTGTAGGACGAGTAACTTCAGACTCCTTTAGAATAGATTTATAACCAAACAAAAATGACGTGTATTTCAATCGTGCCAGTAAAATGACGTCAGTCTACTTGGAGGAAGAGGATCCCGAGATGGGCGTAAGACTCATTTTTCCCCATTGTCGAAGAGCCAGCCGGACCAGGGGCACACAACATGTCTTCGATCGACAGGGCTCTCAGACTGCTCAGTTACAAGCCCGACCGCAAGCTGGGAGATTCCAAAGGCCCGCTTTCAAGAAAGCCGCTGCCCGGCCAACACCAGCGCCAACCCCTGAGCTCCACCACGGCTGTGCTGGACTCCCTGCGTCGCCGGAAATTCGACCGCCTCGTTTGCAAGCCGGGAGCGCAGGGATCCTTCGCAAAGCGCTCTAGACCAGCCTGCGAAGACCACCGTCGCGAAAGCCGCTGCTGGGCCTAACGCTCTTCACCCTCTTCAGCCGCAACATCAACCATCACTTTCCATCACAAGCTGCATTGAAATCATGATCACCATAATTTTCATTGCTCTGTACAAAACCATTTCATCAACGTTAGACGCTGCGCCGTGGGTTTCCACGGAATGGGCGGCTTGTCTTTCTGCGGCGCCGTGGCAAAATAAATATCTATGTATCTTTCATAAGAAGCCCTCTTGTCTATTTTTTTAAAACAAGTTAGAGCGTAAGAATCACGCTCTTGTGGATCATAAGTTTGGTGCCCTTAGATATGTTGTTTTCTACGCGCGAACTGAATATTCCACCCGAAGTTCAAGCTGATTTCTTGGAATGACGATTTTAAAATCACTATCTGTCTGCATTCATAAGATGCCTCATATGTTTCAAATATTTGAAGTATTTTCTTCCAGAGCTACAAGTATAATGTTTACATCACCACGCTCTGAGCACAGACGATTTTAGATGATGTAATGATTCTTATTATTCCTACATGATGTTTTGGGGAGAGTCTAAGCAGTTGTGAAAATTCTCCTCACAGATATGCCACTGACAAGCTAGCTTTCTGCAAAGTATGTTATTTATGATTCAACTAAATTCGTAGCGGTGAAGCCAGCATATCGGAGTCCGAGATTGAAATAAATTATTGAGCGTGACCTACTTAGCTAAATGCCACAAACACACCAAAGAGATCACCCAATATTTATATTCGTTAATTTTCAACCACATAAACTAAAGAGAGAAAGAAGACAATACAATTACAGTTTTTGAAAATTAACTCTAATATTTAAAGCATGGCTTACATGAAACATTTACACGTAATGTAGTTCTGTAAAATACTTATTACTCTCTTTATTGGTAAACCTCTATTATTTCTTTGATGCTACGCAACGATAGTTGTTTTACGTTTCTCGTTTCTAACTGTTCACTTTCCACAGCATTCTGAATTTGAGGCAAAATTGTAGCAGGTTTGCCAATTTCTGTTGTAGCAAAAGCAGAAATAATAAACCTCAACTGTTTTCCCATAAAAATCGTCAGTCGCAAATACTTCTATGGCAACAAATAAAGGGTAATTGCATAAAGACAATATTTTCGTAAGCAACGGCTAAATATAAAACATTCAAATCGAAATTTCTTTGAAGTTCTCCACACAGTGAATTCTCATTTACTTTCTCAAGTTGTCTTCATGTAGTTTTTAAAATTAGATTAGTTATTTACAAAAAAAGAAAATCTATCAACATTTGGTTTCGAGTTAAGCCGAAGTTCACAGCGATGAATCGCAGCGCTGATTTAATGCTGTACACTTGTTTCTAACCGCTATGGTTCCCTCCACACAATCTGATGTACCATGAAGCAGCTCGCCGAATTTACTTCCATTGTTATGAGATTCCATGCTGGCGATAAAAGCGCTTGTGATGCCGAGTCTGATTTCGTCTTCTGCCACAGCGAGGTAAAGTACTTGTTCAGAGAAAGGTAAGATTTAACGATATTGGGCCAAGCTCAATACTTCGACAGATATCCTTTGCTCAAAACATCGAACAAGTTTCTCTCAAACATTGTTGACGTTACTGCAATGATAAGCCCTGTGACACCCTTGCAAACATCTACAGGTATCAAACTTTAAGCGGTGCCGTAGAAACCACCCAGGTAGCTCACCCAAGAGACGCGAAACATAGAACAAATTCGGCAATCCTAGGAATCTAGCTTGGGCTTATAATACTTTGCTTAAAGATGTTGGTCATTGCTAAATTAATTTTCTTTATCTTGTCAACAGCGTTTGTTTGCCGCATAATTGCCAATAAAGTGCCAAACAATATCCCAAGAAGCCAGGTGAGAACCGAATGGCCAGGCAGTAGAGCCCAACTCTAACAGTTGCTTTGGCAATTTATGTAAAAAATAGAACAAACTCTGGCACAAAAATATAAAGTTTGATTATACTTAGACTTTTGGGACTTCCAGAAAGATAAACTTGCCAGACTAAAGAAAGAAAGAATGTGGTTCAAAGAGTTGAGCGTTTTTGACATCAACCCTTTTATATTAGTTCTGTAACTATGAAGTGATGTACGAATGCTAAATTCGTCGCTGTTTCCAGCGATGTACTAGCAATCAATTAGCGGCGCGCTGTATGTTTGAAAAAGGCCCCAAGTCTGGTGACCCAACATTACAAATTTGGTTGAATTTAAATAAAACCACCCATGGCATAACTCTCATATAATGTGCTATCACCACCAACGTGCAAGCATGTTGATTTTATAAAAAGCGCTGAAGCATGAAAAAGGAACATACAATACTTACAAATGAAAGGTCATCCTCAAACTCAAATATAGAATTGGCGACGTTTT
This sequence comes from Ixodes ricinus, assembly GCA_037355805.1. Taxonomy (NCBI): domain Eukaryota; kingdom Metazoa; phylum Arthropoda; class Arachnida; order Ixodida; family Ixodidae; genus Ixodes; species Ixodes ricinus. Next base: position 6,389 of record JAZHYW010045863.1, read on the forward strand.
GTGCGTCTTTGAATTTCGAGTCAATTGTAGTTATCATTCGCTCAATGTACGCCTTGTAGACAGCTTTTCTGCTCTCTATTTAATGCCTGCAGAGCTTGCCCACTGAGCGGATCGGTCGACGGTGTCTTCATCTGAAATATTTACATATTTTTTACTATATCTCGCTCTTTATGTCTATTCTGGTGATGTGTATGGGTGAATTCTTTTTTTTGTTTTTGAGCTCATTAAGTTGAACGCTTCATTACCCAGATGATATGAGGGCAGCAAAAAACACACCACCTCAGATATTAAGTAAGGCACGCACCGCTAACACTTTCAATGTGCGCTGTGAAGAGGCACTATAAGGTTTGAATATTGCTAAAAATGTTACCATTCATTTGATTTGTTTCTTCTAGGAATGTACATGCTTAATGTGTCTTGTCATTTAATGTTTGCAGACATGTTGAACTAAAAGCAAAACATGTACCTAAATGTTTTTCTTTTAACAATGATTAAGAGAAATTGTCTAAAATACAAAATGTGTAAAACAGTAAATAAAATGAGTAGCTTTATGTTTCTCTTAGAGTTTCATTTATGCTGCTTGTACCCACGCTGCAGAGGTCATTTAAAAGGCCTGCAGTATCTACTGAAAAATAAACAAATAAATGCAATAATTATATTTTAGTTTAAATCGTAGAGTTAGAAGCAAGCTGAAATTTATCTCAACGCATGAATATAAGTTTGACCTCACGCTCGATCATACTACAGAGGATCGTTTTCCAGAATGAAGCTCCATAGTACTGTCCACTGCTTCTGGTTGTGTGTATATACGCTTATTTGCGTATTGGTTTCTTTATACTTCCCCGTGGCAGACAGTTCAAATGAAATTGTCTAGCAAGAAAACGACCACCCCGAAGAGAGTGGTCACGGTAAATGCACTACGATGCCCACAAAAGCGGTAAAAAAATAGGGTAGAAAACTATAGACCAATCTCTCTTCTTTGTGTGTGCTCGAAAGTTTTGGAACATATAATCTACAGCCACCTGATAAAACATCTCGACAGAACACAACTTTTTTTATTCCTTATCAGCATGGCTTCCGAAGTGGCTTATAATTGCGATACCCAGCTGATCAACTTTTATGACGACATTTCTTTTTTTTTGATAAAAGCGTGCAAGTAGACTGAGCTTTTTTTATATTTTCAGAAAGCCTCTTGACAAGGTCCCCATTAATTGATCCTATACAAATTAAAAGATTTGAATACCCCTGAAAATAGTATTACCTGCCTTACTGATTATCTTACAAATAAAAGACAGGCTGTTTTAGTTAACGGAAAAACGTAGTCGTATTTAGAAGTAATATCAGGGGTCCCACAAGGGACCCCTGGTGTTTCACAGAACGGTGAACAAATTCGATATTGCGAAAACTACGCGTCGCGCCAAAAAAGGCTTGTGTCGTTTTGGACCTGGGCCAGGGACCTATTTAGGAAAGTTATTAAAGTCCGAGATAATTATATTCTTAATTATTTTTGCGTAATTAACTTTTAATATTGGGTTTAAGGATATGGTTTCAATTAAAAAATTGCTCAGCATCATCACAAAACACTAAATCAACAAATTGCAGAACAATAGAAGGCGCGCAAAGCATTTTACGGCTTTCTTTTTGAAAACCGTACAAATTCGACGGGTTTTAAGTTTCGGTTTGTTATCAGGGCGCATCTCGGCCCCGGCGGCACCGCGCCCGTGGAGAAATAGTGCAACCAGCCTCTGCTGCGTCGCGCGATGACAGCGCAGCAGAAGTTGGATGCACTATTCGCGTCTCCAGCTCGGCGCTCGCCCTCCCGCGGCGGAAACGGGAAGCGCTCTAGTGAGGGTCCCCCGATTCTCCTGCTCAGCGGGCACGGCGGAACTGCGCGCGATCGTGGCTCGCGAAATGTCGTTTCCGAATGCAAACAACACTCTTCACTGTCCCAACGTAGTGCTGCAGCCGGTATTTGATTGTACCTTATTAGAGAGTTTTAGTATTGCGTATAGAAGCAAACGCAAGCGGTGTGCGTTTGCGTTCGAGTTGCGCGCCCCACGCTGTGCGTGCGCCTTATCGCCATGCGGTATCCAAGACCGCAATTTTCGGCTCCGCGCACGCGCAGTGTGGAACACGCAAAGCTAGCGCAAACACACAGCGCTTGCGTTCGCTCGTACACGCAATACTATCGCTCGTATACGCAATACTAAAACTCACTACAGTTTCAGCGGCTTCCAAGGCCCACGAAACGCGCTGCAGTGAGCAGACGTGCAAGCAGGTAGGCGTTCCTTCGAACTGGAAAGGCTGAGATTGACAAAACGACGGAGCGTAAAAATGAAAGCAACTATATGTTATAAAAAATATTAATTAAAAAAATGTTTTTTTTGTTTTTTTTATTTTTGGGCATTTGGTTTGGAAGGATATTGGCGGCGATTTTGGACGTTGTGCCGATTGTCAAAAGTCGCGACTTTGATAGCAAAATATACTTTATCCACAATTAATGTAATTTTACATTGATTTCTCACATCAGCTAGAATGTTTTCATTGATTTTAGACTATTTTTATTACTTGGTAATTAAAAATGCTGCAATTGGCACCAGTGCTGAAAATGAGCACATTTTTGATTGTCATATTTGTTCGCGTGTTTGAAATTAGATCATAAGCAACAAATTATAATAGAGCTCTAAAAATTACGTATTAAAATATCTGAATTTTAATATTATTATTATTATGAATACAAATCGCGGCAATGTATGCCCCCAATTAACGCCAAGATCACGAAAATAGGCCATTTAAACATAATAGTCTTTCCAGAAAGGTATAATTTTGTTTTCTTTTTAGCATATGAAAAACTCTGACATCGTTATCAAGATAGACAAACAGTCAAACACTGGATGTAATATAAATTTTTAAGCGTCACGCGTTGCTATACAAAAACACACACACACACACACTCCAGCTGTCTGACTCGGATTGAGTCTTTGGGTTGTTGCAGTGAGAACAGCGTTTATTAATGTATACGTTTTGTGGACATATCGTAAAAATTGGAATTGTTCTATTATCTTGTGCTGGGAATAATGTTAAAGCAATTAATCATCTAAATACCCAAACACCCATTAAAAGGCCCGCAGTTCATTATTTCTATGACAATTATCTGAGCGAGAAAAGGCAGTGATAACGCAAAAATATCAGCACTGACTTTTTCAACAATTACAACAACTACAAATATCAGCCTGGATCGAACATGTATGTCACAAAATAAAGTTTTCGCGAACAACTTCTCTAACTATATAATTACGATGTGAGACACATCTTCAGTTATGAAAAAATCCGAAATTAAGACCTATATCGAGAAATTAAATCCAAAAAAGAGGTTAGTTTCGGTTTCGCTCCAGAATTAAAACGCGCATCCTTGCGTAAATATTACGCTAAACACCGTTCTTGTTTTCAGGGTAAAGAGGTGACCTGCGCTCATAACACCCTAGCTTCCTCCTATTACCAGAAATAATTTGTGTCGCTCAGTGAAGCCAGCACACTAGACAGGCTCAACAGCGGCACGCATCTCCGACCCTCACTAAAACCGCCATTTTGGAAAATGAGTGGCGCCACCTATAGTTAGTTGGAGTCGCGAATCTCTCCACGGGGCGCAGTGCTGCCGGGGCCGAGATGCGCTCCGATAACAAACCGAAACTTAAAAACCCGTCGAATTTGTGCGGTTTTTTTGAAAGCCGTAAAATGCTGCGCGTGCCTTCTATCGTTCTGCAGTTTGTTGATTTGGTGGTTTTTGATGACGCTGAGCAATTTTCTAATTGAAACTATGCCCTTAAAAACAATATTAGAAGAAAGTTAATTACGCAAAATAATTAACAATCTAATTATCTCGAACTTTAATATTTTTCCTAAATAGGGCCCTGGCCCAGGACCAAAAAAGACGGAAGCCTTTTTTTGTTGCGACGCGTAGTTTTCGCAATATCGAATTTGTCCACCTTTCGTGGAAACGTACCCTGTATAAATGACATTTTTACGGACACTGGGTCAAGCATATCGTCTTTGCGCGAATGATGGTGTCTTATACCGCAACATAAAAACATATTCAGACGGTCTGAAAGCTACATAAAGACATCGAACGCTTATCAAGATGATGCAAAACATGAAAAATGTATATAAATATTCCCAAATGCAGTGATATAACATTTAGCCAGAAGACGACAGCCTGTCATCTTTTAGTTGTTCAGTATGACGACGCCCCACTACAAAAGGTGGACAAAGTAAAATATTTAGGCGTTCAGTTTCAGAAAACGTTGTCATGCAGCGCCTATGCAGACTAACATGGCGGTCAAAGCTATCCGTGTGCTAAATTTATTCGAGGAGGAATTTGTACGGTTGTCCTTCCAATGTAAAAAAACACCGTTTCTATTTAATGCTTTCTAATATGAGGCCTAGTTTTGGAATACGCCTGCGTCCTCTGGGACCCTCAAGAACACTATTTAGAACAAAAAATTGAACAAATCCAGAGCAAAGCTGCTAGGTTCGTTGCAAAAAATTTACAATATCAAACAAAGTGGTAATGCCCTTAAACGCCAAATAGACTGGGAACCTCTGAACTCTGAACTCAATTAGTTGGGAAACTCTGAACTTCGTTTGAAATGTTTGCATAGGATATATAATGACTAAACAGGACTGGATAAAAGTAAATTTATTTGAACTGCCACACTTTGTATCACGCAGATTAGATAATTCCAAAAAAAAAGAAAATGTTTAGCTAGGACTAATATATAAAAAACATCTAAATTTTTCACCAATACCTTTAAACGATGGAACGAATCGCTCGAGGAAACTATTTCAATTGCATTATCTGATAAGTTTTTTGATAAACTGTCACGTGATAGCTGGGGATAACGAAAGTGAACTTTCTGTTTCGTGAATATGGTGCTTTCAGAATGCTTGGTCTGTAACACTGTGCTTTGTGTTTTCATACCTTTAACTCGTACGGAAAGTTATATTTTTCTTGGTGGCTAAACCTTAATGCCATTGTGGATCTATTTGTTGAATTAATAATTTTGCAGCACAATTTGTTTTTTAGTGCGAACTGGTTTGCTCTTTTTCCTGTGTGTTTCTGTATTTGACGACTGTGATTCTCGTGCAAATGTATCCTCACACCTTCTCCTCGCCCCTCCCCCCCCCCCTCCCTGCAGATAACGCCTCTTGGCGCTGCGGGGGAACATGTACATAAATAAAAAAAAAGAAGAAGAAAAATGTCCTTAAAGTTGCCTTTAGAACTACAAAAAAATCTTTAGTTCTGGAATTCGATCTTCCTTCTAAATTTAGTAGATATATGTTTCATCATAAAGTACGTCATGTCTAATTACAGTAAAAAATTGTAAATGAAACCAAATGAAGGAGTTTACTTTCGTTCTCATGGTACAGCCGTTTTTGTTTACTCAGAGTTCCGTGAGCTCCGTGTGATCAGCCTAGAAAATGTATTCCTTATCACGCAGGCTTAAGAAATGTCATAACGTAAAGTTATTTTTATATTTGCGCCACAGCTTTTCTTAGGAGAGAATTTCTGGAATCGATGTTTAAAAGTATTCAGCCGTATTCACCAGACGCGTCTGTTTAACCGCTGAATAACAACGTCATGCGATTAAAATGATAACGTGGCAGGTGGTAATCACAGCTAAGTAAGCACTCGGTATTCACCGACTCTGTTTAGGGCTTAATCGCCCAGAGCGACTTAGAAGGCGGCTGAGAAATCCTAATCGGGGGTACGACTAGTTTAGCCGGTGTTTAGCGGGTTACTAGCGGTTTGGCTCCAAGGCCGACTCCTATCAACATTGACCGCTAGCGCTAATGAAGAACTTACTGTCTTGAAATCCTGCGGCACACATCCATAAAGAATCGGAGCAGCAGAGATGATCGTTAAAACGAACTCAGAAAGGCGCTGGACGACGCAAGTAGGTAGTATTGCCACTTCTTACTTGCGTAAGTAGCTAGCAATGCGGCTTCCGTGTTTTCTCTCCTTTAGTTTTTTTTACTTACTTTGAAAAACACTAGCTCGGAAATTATTAGACTCTCACGTAACATTTTAGGTTTGCTCATAGATATTTAACTATTAGTTTAAAAGAAATGGAAATCCCCGTTCACGTAGTGGCGTCCAGTGCGTGCATGGGGGACGTATCTTTTTTATGTCACTTGGGCTTGTTACTCCCGAATAGATGGTAACCTACTCCTGCTTCTCGCTCGTGAGTGTACTGCAGGGTGTACTAATCGCTGCGAGTCGCTCCTTAGTTGCCTATTCTTTGCTTAGCTCGCGTCTACGTACACGTAGTCACGAGTCTTTAAAAGAGCGCTAGTTTGCCACGACTGGTGAATATGGCTGATTGAGTATAAACGTATCTGTAGGTTAACTTGCGTCTACCCTTTGCCATTGTTGGAAATATGATCACTGTCATAAACAAAATTTTAACATATCTGAAACACGATTTTAGAGCAACATACCCTATAGTGTTTTCAGTAAATGAAGCAAACAGTTCTCCAGAACTAGAAGCGTGAAATCATCACGAATATTAGGTTAATCGGACGAAGCAAAAGCGCATTGATGCTTGGTTGTGTATAAACAATTATTTTCATAACTTGAAAGAACCCCCCCCCCAAAAAAAAATAAAAATCACTTTAAAGAAAAAAACGTAAATAAAAAACACACAACAATAACAATTCGACGGGTAAAATAACGTTTGCCGCAATATTTACGCCATTAGACAGCAATTAGGTGGAGGTAGCCCTTATCTACGCCCGGATTATAACAGAAGGTGCTTAGCTAGCTGAGCTCCGTTCCATGGCTCTCACTGCATCTATAGAGATAATTGACGTGTGGAATGTTTGTTGAAAAAAAAGTTTCGCCACGCCGCAGAAGTCGTTTATTTGACATTTTGTAGTGTTTGAGAAACACACTTAGTAGATAGAGTCACAGTTTTAAAAAATATGACTAGATTGTCCTTTCTACTTCGGTTTTAAAGAACAAACATGGCTGCTGGCGTCTGTGGCGAGACGTTTCTCACACCGCGTTACTCGATGAGTCTGTCTTCATGGTGCGAGTCGTTTCGCGTTCACCTACATATTCAAAGGAGGTTCTCCACCAACGTAGTTTGCCGTAAACGACTGTCGCAAGCACACGCCTTCGGAAGCGTTGTGTGGGAGCTTGTTTTTGTAGCCAGACTGGCGTGGGAATAGCGTCCATCGTCAGCTACACTCTTAGGAAAAAGGGTATCGATAGTCTTCCCTAAGGGGAGGAACGGTCTTGTAACGTATGTCCCTTAAAAAGGGAGAAACTTTCGTCCCTGAAGCGGGGGAGCAAACTGCATCTCATTATGGCGGCCCTGAATTGAGCAATGCGAGCTCAATAAGGCTCAACGAGGACGCTACGTTTCTTGTACGAGCCGAGAGGAGCAGCAGATAAAAGCGTTCCAAAGCTTTCCGCGAACCGTGTTCATTTCCGTAGCCAGATTCCCCCGCAGGTAAAGAAACATGTGTTTACAAAGCAGTTACTCAGTCTTCTCGTCGTCAGCACTGCGATGTTAAACGAAGACAACATATACCCAGTTACGTCGCGCACTTTACGTATTACTTTTGCTATTCCTCGAGTCAAAATTCCTTCGCAAATTGCACATCACGGACGAAGAGCAAACCAATCCGCGAAACCAAAGCCGCTCTCAAAAGAAAAAACTCGAAGCCGCTCTATCGCGTAGCGTGAAAGAATGTTAAATCGCTTCCCACCAGATGGCAGGGTCAAGCAGAGTAATTGCAAGTAGGTAGGCTAGGTGGCACTAGGTACCGCACAATTCATGTTCTACAAAAATAGTTTAATTTCCTCACGCCACCATTACGCTTCGGGATATTCGGGAACCTTTATTATACACATATGTAGACACATTACGCATACTGCAAGCATCAGCTGAACATACATTAGCGCATACACATACATGGTAGATACAAACATCAATCCAACAGCACACTAAACCGATCACTACTCCTGATCTCCGCGTTTCCGTCTTTTATACTGGTCGTTCTGAACGGACGGAATTTCTCAGGACTGCATAAGCCATAAAAAATATTTCCAGCATATTTTTTTCCAGCAATGTCATACTTCTGAGAGTATTTTGAATGGCTCAGGTAATGAATATCTTTGTAAAAAGTAAGCGCTCGATCATGCCGTATTTATTTGAAAGCCAATAAATCCAGCCGCTCCAATGCGGTTCCGGGCTATGTGCTTGCCTCCCCGCACGGCACGTCGTAGCCAGTAGCTTCTATTGTAGTGTTTGTTTTTCTATTTCTGCTGTTCGCGCACAGCTGCAATTGTCGTCTTGAATTAATCTCTGTAGAGCGGATATTCACTCAGCTGGAAGTGATGCTTCACGGGCAGAGAAATCGCTTTTCGATCAACTTGAATGCAGTCAAAGCCGCGACTTGCTGCAGGTGTTTAGGAACCTTAGTATATTTAAACCACGAAATGAAGGATATCTTCTTTTTTTTTCATTTTGCCAATAATTTTTTTTAATGCCTGAATTCCAAACTGTAAATAGACGTACTTTCAGTCATATTTTCGTTCTGTTCAGTCCTTTCCCCAGAGCACAATCGCTCTCGGGGAGGAGACAACCGACAGTTACAGGTGGCTACTGTACGATAGGAGCTTACGGTTCAGACCAGCGTTCCAACACGACTATCCGCATGTCGATCGATTGCACCTAATCCCTCAAGGGGTCTTAAACTCTTTAATGTAAAGCAGAATATCAACTTGCGACACCCCGCCTCCTCCGATCACGGCCCGACCAGCGGCATCAATGCCAGAGAGTTTTCGTCATCTCATCTTGTTGTTACACCACTGATACGCGAACTCACGGTCTCATCGGCGATAATTCCAGCCTTCTGTTCACGACGCACAATACTACCATCATGATGTTGCTGCTATGTTGCTGACACCGCAGAAATACCGAACCACGTTGATTGCCGGTTGGCACTCGGCATCGGGAAACAGAACTGGAACTCAGCTAAGAAAGCACCCCAGGCACCCGGCAGCAAAACTCGCCTGTCTTGGACGCAGTTTCGCTGTTTCCATAACGTGGAAAAAATGTCGACACAGTTCCGCGTGGTTCCGCGTGGTCACGCAATCCGAAGACGGCCATCTTACCCAGCGTAATGTAGCGCTGCTGACACACCTCCGGAGCTTCGCTGTTTCTAGCGGCTTCGTTTGCTCGTTTGATAAAATTAGTAGTAAAAACGTCAATGCAACCCAAATGTTCTGCACGTTCGGACTGGGAGACGGTATTACAGGCGGCCTTCGCTGCTGTTGAAGCTCAATGAACTCAACAACACCTATGAAACAACGCGCGCGACGTGCTCGAAAAACGAAACCGAAAGATGATGAGTCGGGAGGGCGAAAGCTTTCTCCCGTCTGCCCGGAGGAAAAAGAAAACGCCTCGTCCCTCCCTTCTTCTCGTGTCCGCTTGGGGGCGCGTCAGTGGAAGGGAGGAAAATGCGCCGTTGCTACGTTTTTCCCCCATTTTTTCTTAGAGTGTATTTTGTTCGATCTTGTTTGATTTGTTCGTTTGCGCACTTTGATGCCGAATAAATGCGTCCGTTCCCGTAAAAGCATCCTACCTACTCGAAGAACCGTGCAACCGTCTTGCTTGCTAACATGGTTTCAGTGCAGGAGGTAACCTACACAGGTAAGGATTTGTGAGCCCTTTCTCTCGAAGCAATCGAGTGCTTTGCCTCGCGTCAGGTTTGTCCGGCTGCTGTTTTCGACACTTCGCCTAGGACGGCCTGTAGCTCTGAAGTTTTCGTGCAGTCATATCGACTTACCGGAGCGAATATGTTTAGGTCGCGTTTGAATTGTGCGTTACGACGGTCGCCCAAGATTGCTCGCGGACGCAATAAAAAAAAAAGAACAAAACGGAAAGAACGGCAGACGTTATTCTGTGAAAGTTTTTTGCTTGCTCTCTCGGCCGCTTTTCATCGCTCGTCGACAGATGCTGGCAGACGCTTGTGTTGGACCGTGGCTCGTACATGATGGACTGCTATGAAGCCGGTTTCGTGGTCGTGTCTTGAAAGCGTTGCAGACGGTGTTTAGACGGGGGCGTAATTGCAGACGGACGAAAGCGATGGCGGACACGCCGTTTTTAAGACCATGTCTTACGGACACTGCAGACGATGATAAACGGCGGAGTGACGGACGATGGCGGAATGGCGAAATGGCGGAAGGTCGGAAAGGCGAAATGGCGGACGATACCGCAGGCTGCCGCGCGTCTGCTCGCACGGTGGTGTGAGACGCCAAACTAGACGCAGCAGTTGTCGCGACACTAGGCTTGACGAGCATTTTCGACCAAGCAGCCAAGCCAAATCCAGTAGTCATGGCGGGGCCACTGATCTGTGGGCGGGGCTTAGAGAGGGCCGTGACCTCCAACTGAATTGCTTCTGAAGGCGTAAACGTTGCACAGCGATTTTGTTTTCGTGAAGAAAAAGCTGTTTAAAAAAAAATGTTTTTTCTTCTTCAATTTAGTGTCTCCATAAGCAACTGATAGATACTCGATTTTATAGTGAAAGCATACTCACAACAATAGCGTATTGACTATTATCATACGCATTGATATCCACAGTTATTCCAAGAAGACCCAGGAAACCGACGGCCTTTAGGAGGTTTGTAGATGGAACAGGTCTCCGATTTAGATTGAACCTTCTTCGGCCAATTACCAAACTTTTCCTTCAATAGACGCTTGATTTCTTTGTTTTCTTTCTCTCGTGAATACTCTAAAAATAATTGAAAACAGCAGCAAACGTGGGTTTTATGTCGTTTTGCTTAACATACAAATAAGAAAAACATGAATGCTCTCCCAAAAACGCGAGCTATGCACTGCATTTTATTCCTTGAGTGTTAACAGCAAAAAAGTAGAGTTTTTTTTTTCCATAAACTTTATATTTATGTATTGGCCCAAAAGCTAAGACCACAAACCACGACTTTTGTGAAGATGACAGACGCAAATGATATAGATATCCGTCCTGTTTAATATTTTATGCGATATGGCTACACCTTCTAGATAGGTGCTGATGTGGCTTGTTTATTCCTCTTATGATTCCGCTTTACGAGAAGAGGGTTTAGTGCACAAGCACTACCAGAATTTAGCACGCGCAGAGGAATAACCCAATAAATACGGAGTTTGTTCGTGAATTATTTTGCAATCTGAGTAGGGGCGGTACTGTTTATATTAGATACTCTATTGATTGGCGCGATATACGTATAGAATTATATCAAGTGAAATTCCTGCTGGTCAATTATAACCATGTGCTTGAGCTGTATGATCTTACAAACCTTCACCTAGTTAATGTTGGTCTAGGCGGTATATTTTTGGCATTCATGAAACCTAGTGACTCAAAGAATGTGATGCTTTTAAATACCGTTAAATATTTTGCGAGCTAAGTGGAGTCGACCCGCGAAAAAGGCTAGTCGGCGTCAAAAATTGTTCCAAACCTTTCGCCTTCAGATACTCAGTTCAGAAAAAGCGAAGGGCATTAACAATATACCGAGACAGCACACACTATTGCGGCGACGTTGGAATCAAATCGGAAAGATTGTGCCGATGGCATTTGATCCAGACGATATATCTGTAAATAGCGGATCGGTCGCGCCGATGCCATCCTGACATAACGTACCCACCGCCGTTTCTAGTTCCGTCACGTGAGTGTTTTTTGTGAATCGTCTATGCTGGGCCCAGGTGTTCCGACTTCCTGCGAACCCAATCCAATGTTGAAAAAAAAGCTAAACGGCATTCGCTAACATTTAGGCCAAGAAACATACGCAAAAAAGTAAAGGAGCTTAAGCTGCATTATTCATCTCCTTCGAACTCGCCTTTGCTAAGCCTCCCCATCTGCTTTTGTGCTTTCGTGTGGCCGTGAGCGAGCGCGACGGCCGCTTCAAACAAATCAGAGGGTGGAAGAAAACAGTGACCGCCGTCTGTAGGATAAAGACGCTTGGACGAAGATTTGTCACGTGACTCGCTATGACGTGCTGATAGGCTCACATGCGCCGCTTTCCAAGTAATGGTGATGGTTGAGGGGGCCACACAGGTCCGGTTTCCGAAAGGCGCTCTTCAATGTTCTGTTGCTTTCGTGCGCTGCAGTCGCGGCCGTGGTTTTTCGTTGTAAACGGCCGGAATACGGCAATGCCACCGTTTTGATAATAGTCGCTTTCGTCGTCAGAGTTCATGGAATTCTGTGCTGTGCTTGCTGGAGCGCGACCGAAAACACTGCTTATTGGCGACAGCGAGACTTCGGTTGATATTAGCTGGCCATTATTTTGCTTACTTTGTGTTTGCCTTTGCTCTGTGCCGCCCGAGTCGGATTATGCATCTATCACGGATTAGATGATATACATGTTTTGTTCGAAAGTACGCTGCAAACTTATGCTTCCGATAGTAGTCCGGGTTCCTTCCCAATCTCCGCGTTTTTCGCGTTTGATTCATGAGTTTAGCTTTGCATGAAAGCAAGTGTAATTATGTTTAATAATTTGCTTTCGCGCTTCCACAGAGAAATATCAGTTTTGTAAATGTGTCCAGCATAAGCTGCGTGTAATGATAGTCGTTTAGTAAACCTCTGGGAGCAGTCAAAAACTATTCCGTTTGTCCGTGTATACGATTTATGTGCCACGATTGATATGCGATGGCCGGTACAAAGCAAGACTCCACACGACTTCCGGGCGACCCAGAGCAGACGCATATGCGACGCCCGGCAAATATCTGTGCCGATCTGTACAGAACTCGCAAGATATCGCGCCGATACCCCGGCATGGATTTGATCCGTATACTATTTCAGTATATTGCGCAATACTAGAAGGGTGGCGAAATGACGGTACGCCAATACCTGCAGGATATCGGGCCTTGGTGCAAGCGGCCATTTTTCTGATATTGGAACCGATTTTTGGCGAGCACTGGCATGACAATGGCGAAGTATCGCAGCAATATA